>OZ020521.1:14695530-14899882 GCA_963971425.1 Bryoerythrophyllum caledonicum | reverse complement strand
CTGCCTGCCGGCCAGGCCCTGGTCGCCCGGGCCGCCTGCCTCCCGGCCAGGCGCCGCGCGGGGTTGCAGCTCCTCCCACTCTCAAATCTCAGCTCCTCCCACTCTCAAATCTCAACTCTCTCCACGCTCAAATCTCAACTCTCAAATTTCCTCTCTCTCAACTCTCAACTCTCTCACCCTCACACCTCCTCTCCATTCCTCTCTCCCCACCCTCCACCCTCACAAACTCCTCTCTCCCACACCTTCCACACCTTCAATGTCTCCCTCCTCGAAACCCTAGGCTCTCACACTCACACTCACACTCACAACCTCCCTCAAGACTACTGCCAGGGGTGTGCGTGCGCACACCCCTCCTAGGACTACCCAAAGATGCAAAAGGATTGATATCCTTCATTGGTACCCTCATTTTCAAAACCCTAATACCAAACCCTAATTGATACTTCGATTGATAACCTGGTATTGATACCTACGAACTCATACCCTGGTGGCGATACCCTCGCTATTGATACCCAAAGTACCTTGGTCCATAAATGATGTTGAGAATATCTCAACCAAAAATTGTTAAAAATACTTGTTTTAGTGCATTTAGCAAGGAAAAAAAAATGAAGTTTGTTTGGTAGTTTTAACCGTAGGATCTCAAATATGACTTATTAAGTAATATACTCACAAACTTTCATAAAGTTTTACCGCACGGATTGAAAGATTATAATGTTTGAAGTAGTGAAAAGGCTCATTTTCTTCCCTGCGTTTTCTGGATCAGCAGACTTTGACTTCAATTGGTGTCCAATTTTTGCACTGTAAAAATTCTCAATTAATTTCCATAATGTTAATCATGATGTTAGTTTGCTATATACCAATTTTGAGAGGTAGAAAAGGAGTGTATCATATTCAAAAAAATTGTGCAATGAGTGGGGGTTTAAAAATTCTCAATTCACGTTATATTTTTTTGTGAACTTAATATTGTTTGAAATGAGAATCTAAATGGTCAATAAGAAGGTTTACATCACATAATGCCGTAGGAAAAATCAAAAGTGATTCATACAAAGATCTCAAAGTTTTATGTGGAAAGGCAGATGATTTTTTGGTACGGTGACTGAAAATGTGTGACAATGTGTGAAAATAATTGACTTGGATTAATATGCTATTTCACCAAAGAACTAACAACATGCTTAACACGATGGTATTGGGTTTAGATCTTCTGTAGTGCAAAAGTTTTTAGAGGTAGACAAGGGGTGTAGCATATTCAAAAAAATTGTGCAATGAGTGGAGGTTCAAAAGTTCTTATTCCATACTAATAGTGACTATGGGTTTGTAATGATATACAGGTTTTTTGAGTGTAGCGTTATGGCACCACCAAAAATTGGCAGAATTTGGGAGAGCCACGGCTGATGGATCGTAGAAGTGGATGAGTCGAGCGCCCAGTTTCGCGACATGTGTTTTAGATTATTTAGATTGTAGTGGCATTTGTGACGTCGCAAGATGTCTCAAAAGCCATCTATTCCAATAGTCGATGACGTGCTTCCCTTAAAGCCTCCACTTTGTATAGTGAGGATTCATTATTGCCAAATAGATTTAGCCACTATACCATTCACTTTGTATAGTGAGGATTCATTATTGACGTGGATCACCCACACTATTTCACATCAAGCACATGCATGTCAACTTTTCATTGCATATTCATTTATAACCAAGTGTGTGCCAGTCAATGGTTGCATGTTGATTTCCATGTAGTGTAGAAACTAAAACCAGTTTGGTCTACATTATGTTCAAGGAAACAATGTAAAAATTCTCTAAGAGTCCTTGCAATTACGCGGTTCAATTTGCAATAGATGCATCCAGGATCTATTTCTTAGACAAGAAAGGAAATAGTCAAATGTACACATCGCCTTACAAGTCATCTTGAATAAGAATCAAGTTAGTTTTTGTATAGCAAATTCACTTGTGTAATAACGTATGACAACATTCAAGATGTCTTTTAAACCAAAACAAAGAAAACATGTCACTTATATGCACATGAAAATGCCAATGTTGAATACAAAAGACATTTAAATTCACTTCAAAACGGTTTACAATTTTTATAATTTAAAAAAAAGTTTTGAGCAAAAACACGTTGTTTTTTTACCACCAACCAATGCACTTGGCCAAGTGCATAATTGCTTAATTGCGTGTTTATATTGGTAGTGAAAACTGTGGAATTTGGAGGGTGTACTACTTGAACCATCAATAGATTCTTGCAAGAGTTTTTTTACTTTGAATTAGAGTGGTTCACATGTGCACTAGGTTGACAGCTTTGCATTGACATATCATATGCGAAGAAAATATTTATACCGAATTATTGGTGATTTTTTTTCTTTATTTTACTTGATTGTATACAAAATTATACAAATCAAAACGGAAGTTTTGTATGTGAGAAGAGAGATCAACAATCACAAAACAATGAAGAGTGTCTTAACCCTTAAACGACGGAGCCTATGACCGTGGCATCAATCTAAATTTTCAATCAACTGTATGCTCTAGTTTCTCATCAAATACAAGTGAAATTTTTTTTAAATTTTTTTTCGGAGATGAGATCATATGTCTCAATTATGATACAAAAATCACAGATTTTTTTGTGGAAATTTGAATTAATTGTGATTTTCTAAAGAAAAAGTGAAGAAAATTCATATTAAATACAAATTATGCTGAAAATTTCTGGAAATTTTACCAAAGGTGGACATTATAGTGCCAAAACTTGTGGTGTAAATGAAAGCACCGTGTTCGGCTAAAATTAGAACCACGGTTTTAGGTCCAGGTTCAAATTGCAATTACTTATTCAATTTTACGTATTTTTTAAATTTTCAAAATGGTATGGAAACTAGACATCATTAGCTTCATTTCATTAGTTGGACTCAAATTCAAAAATGTCATTTTGATGGCTTGAATTCAGATCTAGAGCTAAAGCTAGAAGTTTCTCAATTTCACTGTATTGAGATCCGTGTCACAAGCATTATCTTTCTTAGATAAAATATGATTACCTCAATGAGGCCGGTTTCATCATCATCTAGTGCTTGTACATACAAGGAACTATCCTAGAAAGAAATTGGATGAAAACCAATTGTTTACGTTGATTATCATCCAAGAATGTCATCCGAGAAGCAAATTTCTGGCTGCTTCGACGTTTAAGGGTTAAAGGTGAAGTTCAATCAAAATTTAGGACCAAAATCAATGTGCATGTGTGAAATACAACATAGTATGTGGCATAATATTCACTGTATTTTAGTGTATTTGGTGTATTTTATGTTGTATTCCTAGCTTTTCCAAGAGTTCTATAAATCCAAATCATGATCTGATTGTTGGAGAGTGTTTGTGTAATGAGTGCGCAAATCTAAAATTCGTATCTTGAAGCGTAGTTCGTCATGGATTTCATGCAAATTGTGTTTTAGCACCTCCGAAGTTCCATTTCGGGCTTCTTGGGCACTAAAGGATTAAAGAAGGTTTTAGGGTTCTATAGCTTAGGTTATGTGACATTGAATAACCCCTCTAGGACAGAGGAGCCAAAAAGTGGCTTCTTGAATGACATTCCAAGGATGATAATTACTGTGAATGATCTTTTTCATCCATTTTTCTATAAGAGTTCATTGAATGTGTAAGTGATAGACAATGATGAAACTTGCCTCATCGGGGAAGTCATTTTTTATATAGAGAAGAAAATCTTTGTGACATGGATCTCAATGTAGTGTATTTGAGAAACTTCTAGCTTATGCTCTAAACCTGAATTCAATGAATTCAATTTATACTTTCTGAATTTGAGTGAGAAGAAGAATAACGCCGGCCCCGAAGGAGGCCAACGTGAGTAAAGTGTCTGTTTGTTCCACTTACTAAGACCATGCCCACTGGACAAGGAAAAGTAAGTTGGAACTACTCCCCTTTCTCGAGGGTAGACACTATGTAACCAGTAGCCAAAGAACCCCAGACCAACCAAACATCAAACCAATCTCTAACTAAGCAACAAGCCAACTAACCAACCAGAAGAACAAGAAGAACACCGGTCTCCGAAGGAGGCCGGCGTGAATAAAGTGTATGTTCGTTCCACTACTAAGACCATGCCCACAGGACAAGGAATTAGTGAGCTGGAACTACTTCCCTCTCTCGAGGGTAGACACTATGTAACAAGAAACCAAAGAACCACAAGTCAACCAACCAACCAACAAATCACAAACCAAGCAACTAGCCAACGAACTAACCACAAACCAGGCAAGTAGTCAAAAACCTTAAAACCAACTAGTCATGAAAATCAAGGCGGGGGGAGAATTTAGGGGGGTCCTGTGTATTGGGGAGGGCTTGGTTGTTTTTGATTTTGCGTTTATGTAGAAGAATGGACATGGCATGTTGAATAGCTATGGTGTTAATGTTTTTAAAGGATGTTTTAATTGTTTCAATGGGTATCTTGAAGGTGTCTTCTAGAGTTTTCATAGATGGGATAAAGGTGGTGGCCCGAGCGCCGGATGTGATTACCATAAGGGGGTCGACATTCCATCCAAGGGCGATGATGTCGTCAATAAGGGGTTGGTATTTGTCTATTTTGTTTTGGATTGTTTCCGGGGAAAATCTATCGTTGCAATATGTGAATTCAATGAATTGAATGGTGTAGTCTTGGTTGACGTTATCGGGTGGTGGGTCATTGTATGGTAAACCTTTGATACAAAGGATGTCCGGTTTGAGCCTAGCGTTGCAATGACATCTTTGGGTCGTACATGAGTATGGGAGTAGCCACGGGGGGACCGTATTTTCTTGTGGATTGTTATTGAATGCGCCGGCGTTCATTAGTATAAAACATCTCGATTTATTGTAGGAGGTGATTAGTTTTCGGACTTCCCATACCGCTTTGTTATGTCTTTTAACAATTAGGGAGTGTATGTGGTGGTTTTGGCATTTGAGTAGAACATGTAGCCATTTGTCGAGGTCCGTTGAGGGGCATATGAGGCATGTTATGGATGGAAATCTTTCTATTCCAAAGAAGAGTTGTTTACGGGTGTTTCCCATGTATTGACCGGTACGGAATTTGATAAGGCATGTTATTTGTGAATCGGTGATGATGGGATTTTTCCAAAAATTTGTAGAGAGTTCATTGTCTATGTCATTGTTGTTAGTCCACTTTTCTATGTTAGGAAAGTTGTCTGTGATTGTGTCAAGATTGTTATGTAGGTCTTGTTTTTTGAGGTATTTGCTCAGGAATCTGACCGGGCCTTTATCGGGGGTGTCTTCTTTGGAGGGCCAATCTTCTTTTTGGAAATAATAAGGGGTGGCATGGGCGTGTTCATGTGGGTCTTTGGCATTTTTATGTGATTTTTCTCTTCCTTCTTTTGCAAGTTTATCCGCTTGTTCATTGCCATCAATATTAGCATGGGCTCGGACTTTGTGGAGGGTTGTGATTTGTTCTCTTTTTAGTATCATTTGGACCATTGATTCTAGTATGATTCGGTCGGGGTGACTATTATGGAGGGTAGGATGTGTTATTTGGGTGTTTAATAAATATAGTGCGTTAATGCAATCTGTAAATATGTGCACCGGTTCATTGTTGTATTTTGTTGAGACGATTTCTAGTGTTTTGTGGATGGCCATTAGTTCTGCTCTGAGGATATTTTGCAGCCCATGTAGTCTTTTGGCTAGTTTGATTTCTTTTGCAGCGTTGTATATTCTATAACCGGCTTTTTCTCTGCGCCAAGATCCCGGGCTAATTTGTTCTGGCGGTTTAAAGGAGCCATTAGTATAGTAGCTATATTCAGGGTTAAATTTAGGTGGGGTGTTAGTTTGATACTTCGAGAGGGGTGGGGGTGTTAAGGTGTAGTTTAGTGTATTGTTATTGTAGTGTAGTTTTGACCATTTTTTGCTTCTGTTGACGGGTGTTTGCATTGGCGTTGGTGGGGCCAATTTTGTGAATATCCGGTGTACGTTTAGAGTCTTTGCTATGGAGGAGAGTTCTTCTAGTTGTTCTTGTGTGCCTAGAGTATGATTTTGGTGGTGGATGCATATTATTTCTAGAGTGGATGATTCAATTCTGGATTTTTTTAGATCTAGTGGGATGGTGGGTTCCTCATATGTTATTGAATCTGCTTCGAATATTGTGATGATGTATGTATCGGGAAAGGGGCCCGTGTGTGGATTATGATTTTGGTACCAGTTTTTGTCTGAGGTTATGATTAGGGTGGAGGTGTGGTTTGGGTCATGTTTGGCCGCGAGGCGGGCCCAATGTAGAGCTTGTTGTGTTTCTTCTTTGTATAAGTGTGCTTGGTCTTTGTCAATTTTTATTGTGTTAGATGAGGTAAGAGTGACTTTTTCAGGGTTGCATTCCATTGTGTAGATGTTTAGTAGGGGGATTATTGTCGGTGGGGTGACGGACCTTGTGTCTTGGGGTTGGTTTTGTGGGTGGTGAACTTGGATAATTTCGGTGTAGAATTTGTGTTGAGTTCTTTGATAATATTGTGTCAATTTATTTGTGTTATGTGAAATGGTGTTTTGGTTGTGTCTTGGGAAGAGGTTTCTCTGGGGGAGCCATTTGTTGTAAGTGTGGTTATTGTGAGTCCATTGGCATACATATCTAGTGTAATTGTTTTCTATTTGGTTTTTATCTATTTTTTCCTTGTATTCGTGGTGTATGATGTTGTTAATGGGATAGGTGGTGGGGTTTTTGAGGATGTGGTTTAGGGGGTGGGGGTGGTGTGGGTAGGAGTGGGGAGGGTGGATCGATTGTGTGGTGATATTTCTTGGGGTGATGTCATTGTTTATAATGATGAATGGGTCTCTAATTGTATGAGAGTATGTATGTGTATTGGGTGGGGGGGGGATATATTGGGTGACAAAAGAGTTGTCGTGCAATTTTTAGGGCACTTTTAATAAGTTTTGATGGGGTGAAGTGGTAGGTTTTAAATTCTTCATTGTTCATGATGTGTGTTCCGTTGGGTAGGGAGATTTGTTTTAGTTCATAGATATTTTTTGTTAGGAGTTTTTGTAATAACTTTTGAGATAATTGTGTGTTAAGTGTATTATGATTTTGTGTTTCAAGAGTCCAGGGTTTTTCTAGTGTTGTTGGTTCTGTAAGAAAGTTGGGGAGAGTGCTTTTTAGGTGGACTTTTGCTACGTGTTTTAGTAAGAAGAAGGTACGTGTTATTGGTGATCTTGTACAATTTGTCTTTTTTATTCTATGTATGTTTTTTGCCCCTCCCATATTGTGGAAGGATGTGATGTGTTAGGCCTTTGTATATTTTCTCAAGTCTGCCACTGTCATTTAGAGCGTTCTGGAGTTGTTCTCCTATGCATCTAAGGTATGCGTTTTTAAATGAGAAGGCTTCTAGTCCAAAGAGGTTGTGTGGTAGTTGGGTAATTATGTTAGACATACATTTTGGCATGCCGCACACGGTTTTTTGTGTGGTAGTTATTTTTTGGTCCAGTTTTTTATGGCGGGCATTGAGTATGGTACCGCGTAGAAGCTATATGCCATGCCCGGTCTTAAAATTGTGTCGATCATTTTTATTTTTTGTTTCATAGTGGCCGCACAAGCTACTAGTTCTTTGCATTGTTTGATTAATTTTGTGGTGGTGGCATGAATTTGGGTTTTCCATTTTAGGGAGGGGACAAGACTTATTCCTAGATGTGTGTATGGTTCGTTTTGGTGTAGAACGGGTATTTGCTAGTTTCGGTAATTAATGTTAGAGGTTTGTATTAGGGCTTTGAATGCGGTGGGGTTTGTTTTTGATTTATTTGGGCATCCAGTGATGGCACATTTTGGGACCCCTACATCCATACCTGTCCATTTGCAGTGCCTGTCTATTTTGTTAATTTGTATTTTTATGGCGTTGATTTTGTTGGTTATGGCAGCAAGGTCGTCCGCGTATGCCGTGGAGTTGATGGTGGTTTGTGATGTCCCGAATGTGTATCCATTGTTGCCTCTATCTAGCCATCTAAGTAGTGGTTCTAGGAATATAATAAATAAATATGGGCTTAGGGTATCTCCTTGTATTGTTCCCCTTTGGATGGCTATGGGTTAAGTTTTACCAAAGTGTTCTCCTATGTAGGAAGTTGAGGATTTGGAGTATATATTTCCCACTAGTGCGGTGGCGTCTTTGGGGTATCCAAGGTCCGTCATTATGGCTAAAAGTTTAGCGTGGTCAATAGAGCCGAAGGCATTTTTAAAGTCGACATACAGTATAAATATGTCTTGGTTTGTAAATCGTGCGTCTTCTAATGCGGCTATTATTGTTTGGATTTGTCTAGCGGTGCTTCTTTCTGCGCGGAATCCTTCTTGACTATCATGCAGTATTTTATGTTTTTCGCCATATGATGATAGTATTGATGTGAATGTGCTCGTAAATAGTTTATAGATGGTATTGGCTAGTGCAATGAGTCTATGGTTCGGTAGCATGGATGGATCTCCTTTTTTGTATAGTAGGATCGTTGCACTTGTTTTCCATGAAGCGGGGATTTGTCTTTGTTTGTAGCAGTGGGAGAAGAAGAGGTTTAGTAGTTTGTGGAACCTTGGGGGCATATTTTTTAGGATAGAGTTCGGTATGCGGTCCGGTCTGGGGGCTTTGTTATTTCCTAGGTTACGTAGGCATGTGTCATATGTAGCTTGTTTAAAGTATGTGTGTAGTGGGATTTCCGGGTCTCCTCTTGTTTCTAATGTGAATCCATCTAGGTCATGCCATGGATATTGTCGTACTGTGCATGTAGTGCGGTGGTCTGATTGATACCGTAGCTGGATACCTTTTATAAACCACTTTGAACATCTCACCGTAGCGCGTTTTAACTTTTAGGCATGTGCCCAATGATGTCACTTATTTGGCCCATTGTTTTGTGTCACACCTCAAAATTACTTGGTGGTCTTGGCTTATTTCTCCAAGGATCTTTTTATTTAAATGGATTTAGTACGGAAACATGGAAGATTGGATGAAGTCTAAACTTCAAGGGAATATCAAGGTGGTACATATCCTTGTGTACCTCTCTTTTAACCTCAAATGGATCCATCCACTTTGAAATCCATTTAGGAGTCAACCCTTAATGCAGTAGCAAATTTGTAGTGGCTAACCACACCTTGGTCCCCACCAAATATTGCACCTCCCTTGTACCCTTATTTGCCATCTTTTGATAACGTGCTTGGGCTAGTTCCAAACTCTTCGTCACATTCTTGAAGGTACATTCTCTCTCTGAAATATACTCTTGTGCATTCACATCAAAGAATCCCATGATTCCTAAATCATTTACACCACCACGAGGTATTGAGGGTTCCTTCCCCTCTTAGGGAGGAGAAGTCTCTTCTTCCCCCTCAACTCTAATGCTAACTCCACGGGAGTAAGAAAATCAAATCCTCTTGCCACAAAGAATGGTGAGTGCTTTGCTGTAGAGTGCTTATGACTATTGTAATAAAACTTGGCCAAAGCAAGCCACTCTATCATATCTTTGTGATCTGCAGCCACATAATTGCGCAGATACATGTTTAACACTTGGTTAATTCTTTCAGTTTATACATAAATTTATGGGTAGAAAGCAATACTCATTTTGAGCTTTGTCTTCAACCTTGCCATGGATGTCGCCGGAATGTGAAAGTAAATTTAACATCCTTATCACTGATAATATCCCTTGGTAACCCATTAGTTACCATCCATCTAGCCAAAAACAATGTAGCAGTGTCTGTTGCACTACTCTTAGTCTTTGTTCAAACAAACATTGCCAACTTGTTGAACCTATCTACTACCACAAACATTGCATCATAACCTTCTATAGTGACCTAGACATTGGTAATTGGGTCATGAAATCCATTGATATCCTTTCAAATGGACCGTTTGGAATAGGTAGAGGTCTTAGCAACCTAGGCTTCTTCTCGTTGCTTGCCTTGTTAGCTTGGCATACCTCACACTCTTTGATTTTTTTTCAACATCAAGCCTCAATTCAGGCCAATAGAACCTTTGGCAAAGCATTGTCACTATTGACAACTCCCCTCTATGTCCCCCCAATGGCATGGCATGAAGCTTTTCTGTAAGTCTATCTCTTAACTCTACTTTTGGGACATAATTCCGGTTTTGCTTATACCAAAGCACTCCTTTGATAAACTTCGTTGTCTTTAAATGCCCGATTTCCTTTCTATGTTTATTTTCATTGGGAAGCTCTTGTGCCTTCTCATCCTTTTCATAGCCCTTTCTCATTTTCAATTCTAGAGAGGTCTCATCAGCTCTTTGTTCTCTTGGTAAGATGTAGACTGTATTAAGAGCCTTGTGCTATTTTTTTCTACTGTATATATCCAGCACTACATTCTCCTTACCCAACTTATGATTGATCTTGACATTACTAACAACAATGGTATCACACCATCTTAATTGTTACTTAGAAACTTTACCAGCTTGACTTTCTAAGTACTTCAAGGAGATACTATTTGTGTATACCTTCGTCTCGAACATACCAAGGTAGTGTGCCCACCTCTGAAGGAAGTGCACTATTGCAAACAATTTTTTTTCACAAGTTGGCCATCTCCTCTCCACTTCAGAGAGCTTTTCACTCTCAAAAGCCATTGGTTTGCCCTCTTGCCTGAGAACGCCCCCTATTGCAAAGTCACTTGCATCACAATAAATTTCAAACGGATTGTCAAACTTAGGAAACTTAAGTACTGGTGTCGTGGTCATCCTAGCCTTGATCTCATCAAAAGCCTTTTGAGCATCAGTATTCCATGTTATTCACTTTTGGTCACCTTTCAACAACTCCATTAGAGATGATGCTATCTTAGAAATCTAGCATCTTAGCCATTGCTGGCATGAGTGTTTCCAAGGTGAAATCGCCCGTCACAGTCTAGGGTTCTGGAGCTCGGGTTTCTTCCTCAGATGGAGGAGTTGGAGGAACTTCTTCCTCTTCTTTCCTTCTATCTCCACCATCGTTACCACCTCCGGCTCCGTTCCCCGCACCACCCCAGTCTCACTGCTCTTACTGATCTCACTAGAGCAATAACTTTCATCACCACCTCCTACAACCTCTGTCAAGGTGGTTGTAAAAATTCTTTGTGTTCCACCACTTTGCACCTTTTGTGCCTTGGCGGTTTGAGCATCCCCCTTAGTACCCACGGCTTGGACTCTGGCCTTGGAAGTTTCATAAGTGCCTTCTGCACTTTTCTCTTTGGCTGCCATCTTTTCAAGGCCTCTAGCGTGCTTTGGATCCCGGTCCTCATCTTGTGTTGTGGAGGTTGTCTTCACCCCCATTGGATCTTTCATAATGTGCTTCATGACCTCGTCAAACATTTTCTTAGTCTCTACCTCCTCTACTCGGGTAGCTTTTGTGTTTGACTTAGGGATTGAAGTCTCGACTTGGGCCTTTTTGGGCGCCACCTTCATTGGAGCAGCCCCTCTAGGTTGCTTAGTTGGCACCTTCTTTGGCTTAGGGCCACGCTTGATATTCCCAACGGCCTCAGGGTCGGCAAACGCAAGCGCCACCATATCACTTCCTGGAGTGGCCTTTGCCACCTTAGCTGGAGTAGCTCCTTTCGCCACTTCTTGATCTCCTTTACGCGCTCCAGGTTGAGTTTTCCCCCAGTCCTTAGACCCGGCGCCTGCCATTCTCTCTAGAATTTCACACTTCCAACCTAAACGTCCCATACTTGACCGCTTTGATACCACTCTACACACTGTAGTGGATGAGTACAATGGAGGTGATTTTCTCAAAGATAAATTCACAATGTCAAAATTGCAAATGTCTTTATGTCACCGTTGCCCATCACCGATCACACATACGATCATTGAACTTAGAAAGTGTTAGCCATGCTCCTTTGCATTTCTCTAAACTTTTCCATCTAAAACGGTAATGTTTTCTTTTGTGACAAAGTTTACCATGGCATCACCTTGGTCAATATCAAGATTTGTGTCTTGTAGTACTAGGTGATGTTGAAACTTAAATCTTGATCGTCAAACAACCTTGGAAGGGGTCCATAGTTGTGGAAGCACAAACCAGACGGACAATTGTAAAAGCTAGGGTGTAAGGCTTTCCGTTTGGAAAGATCTTGCAAACAATAAAGGTATATATATTATCTAATATCAGTAGTAGTATAAATAATAACTTAAAAATATCGAAATATCTACGTTTTATTAGAGAAACAAAAGTTTTTTGGTCCCTTGCCTAGTGACGATGTGTGAGTATTTGACTTGTGTTAATAATTCATCATTAAGAATTATTTTTTCCTAACAATCTCAAAGGCTATAAAAAAAAAATTCAATGTCTACAGAAAGTCATAGCAATTTTTTTTGGAGATGCCCAAGAAAAAAAGTCCAACAATTTGCACTTAGAATAGCATAACTCATATGTTGAAGAGTGATGTGTCTTTAACCCCTAAAGGACCACGACCTAATTCGCTCTAAAACCAGTCCAAAACTGCCACTGTCAAAAAGAGACATTAAAATCACATTTTAAAGTGAATTTCGGATTTTTCAACCGTAAGATCTTAAAATAGACTTCCATAAAAACATGCCATCAAATTTTGGTTGCAATCCACAGCACGGATTGATAGATTTTAGTGTTTAAAGTCAAAACAATGGTTCATTTTCATCCCTGCGTTGAGTAGATCAGCTGACTTTGACTTCATTTTGTATCAAATTTTTGCATTGTACAAGGTCTAAATCTTTTACCATTGTCTTAAGCATGATGTTATTTCCCGACACACCAATTTTTAGAGGTAAAAAAAGGGGGTAGCATATTCAAAACAAGTGTGCAAGGAGTGGAAGTTCAAAAATTGCCATTTCACGTTTTATTTTTTTGTGAACTACGTATGTATTCAAATGATAATCCAAACGGTCAATGAGAAGGTTCACCATATATTGTTGTTGAAAAAAAAAAAGTGAAAAATATAAAGACCTCTAGGTTTTATGTAGAAAAGATGAAGTTTTTTCCCCCGTTGCCCGACAATGTGTGAAAATGTTTGACTTGGAATAAAATGCCTTTCTACACTAAAGACAAGAATTTTTTTTGAATATTTCTAAATAAGGAAATATTCTTTATATGTGTGAAAAATCTCAATGTCAATAGAAACTTTTGTCAAAATTTTTGGAGGTGCCCGAAGTCCCACTTTTGGCTTTAAGTGGTACTAACTTTCAAACCACAAATCCAAAAAAATTTAAAAAATATCTCCACGAAACTCTTATCAGATCCTATCTTGAAAAAAAATTCAATGAAAAAGGATTTTTTTTCAAATTGTAGGTACATGCCCAAAATCCAAATTGACCCCCCGGGGGGACGTTTGGTCCTTTAGGGGTTAATGACACACATACTTTTAAATATAATAATGATCAAAATTGACAAAATTTACAAATTAAGAAAATTTACACTTCTCATATAAATCATAGATGTAGAACAATATAAGCATGAAATGAAAAAGTAAAAGTAAAAGTACAAGGTAATAAGTAATGGGTTTTTAAGTATTATCTATTTATTTATTTGAAAATGGAGAGAATTGCACTTTGAGATAGAGAGAGAGAGAGAGAGAGAGAGAGAGAGAGAGAGAGAGAGAGAGAGAGAGAGAGAGAGAGAGAGAGAGAGAGAGAGAGAGAGAGAGAGAGAGAGAGAGAGAGAGAGAGAGAGAGAGAGAGAGAGAGAGAGAGAGAGAGAGAGAGAGAGAGAGAGAGAGAGAGAGAGAGAGAGAGAGAGAGAGAGAGAGAGAGAGAGAGAGAGAGAGAGAGAGAGAGAGAGAGAGAGAGAGAGAGAGAGAGAGAGAGAGAGAGAGAGAGAGAGAGAGAGAGAGAGAGAGAGAGAGAGAGAGAGAGAGAGAGAGAGAGAGAGTTGTTGAAGAAGAAAGTGCGGCGTGTTTGCATGGACGATGAGGAATTATTGTGAAGGAGTTGAAGAAGTCGTCGTCGTCGCAGCACCTCGAGCATGAGATCATCTCATCCACTTTGTTTGATTCCATCGTGCGTTCGGCCAACATTGCAACATTGCGGGCATTGCGAAAGTGCAACCTAAGTTGGCGCTGCTCGTTTGAGGTGTCTTCAGTCACGCGGGACGAGGGTTTCGACCCCGAGGTCGCCTGCCAAGGAAAACCAAACGCCACAGCGATGGCGATGGAGGATGAGGAGTCACAGCAGGAATTGCAGGTGCCGCAATTCCTGCTGCAACAGCAGCAACAGGCGGGATTCGGCGGCCTGGGCGTGCCCTTGCAAGCCGTGGCCGTGGTTGGAGCTCCGGCGTTTCCCAACTCCGTGAAATGGTCGCAAGAGAATCTCCTCGCCATCGCCTCCGGCCACCTCGTCACCATTCTGGTTCCAATTCAATCTTTCTTAGAAAATCCAGAATGTTTACCATTGCTTCGCTCTTTTGAACTGGTTTTTGGAGGTTTAGGGTTTTGGCGATTGCGCTCTTTCTTTAATTTTTTGAGGTTCAGGGTTTTGGTTTGGCACCGGTATTTAATGTAGTTTTCAATTTTTGAGCTGTGCAGAATCCTGCAGAGTTGACAGGTCCGAAAGGGTTTGTGCCAATAACGCAGAGCCCGATTTTTGATATTGGGAGAGTGCAGCCTGCAGGTTAGTTGTTCTTTTTCTGTTTCGATTTTCTTTTTTTCTATCAAGTTTCTGAAAGGAAGATGCTGAAATAGTTTTGTCTTGTGTGGAATTGTGGTGCAGATTTTTATGATGCAGAGCTCATGCAGTTTCGCCTTGCTAGAGAGGGGCGGACGGCGGTGCGGTCCATAGATTGGTCTCCACAGGGCGTAGCATCTCATGGAGGGTAAGTTGCTATTCGCTTTGTTGTTGTATGTGAGGATATGATACTATTTGTAGTTTTGCTACATATATTGATTGTTTCTTATGCTTCTCATGCATCATCCTGCAGGTGCTTATTGGCTGTCTGCACAACGGATTCAAGAGTGAAACTTTACCGTGCCCCATTTTGTGATTACACGCCTGAATGGGTGGAGGTTAGTTTCCTGTAACTTGTTTGACTCTAGAGGAAGGTTCATGTGTTGAATGAGGTGTGAATGGAGGTTTCATTGATTATGTGTGAGAGTCTGCAGGTGGGGGACGTAACGGAACTCATGTATAATTGTTGCGTTGAGAATAAATTCCATGCGCCAGAGATAGCATCTGAGGCGGTTCCTAAGGTACTATACCTTCTCCTTCACCTTCACCTCTAGTTTAGTCTAATCTTGTCCATCATGGTTTATTTTTCGTCTTGAAGCCTGTTTAGCCTGTACTATACCTTCACCTTCACCTTTAGTTTAGTCTAATCTTGTCCATCATAATTTTTCGTCTTGAAGCCTGTTTAGCCTGACTGGTGGAACTGTTGCATTTGTTTTAGAATAATAGAATTGATGAGAGCTCGAAATCAAAGAAGAGGCGAGCTCAAACGCAAGAACCTGAACATAGAAAAGTGCAGCGGACAGAGAAAATGTGAGCAAGTTTGTAAGTAGCTCTTTCTTGAGACATTCTTGCTTTGCGCCTTCAGCTTACAACATATTCAACTTGTATGTTTGGGACGGTATTCGCTTATGTGTCTGATGACATTTGAGAAGCCAGTTAAAATGAATCAAGTCATTCTGGTTAACTTAGTCTTGGATGCTGTATCTGATAGAGTATGTCTTTTTGTTGCAGTACTGAAAACACATCAGAGGGTGCAGATGGTATAGATAGTGAACGTCCGCTGCTAGAAACTTATAAAAGAAGGCCCCGGGGAGTTCCAGTTACTAATAACGTGTTCACAAGGGTAAGTTCCCATATCACCTTTTTTCCATGTGCAACTAACTGTATGTAAAGTCTACAAATTCAAGCTAGACTCAGCTTGCTGATTGCTACTCGAGGCACCTCTCAGTTATTTCAGGTCAACTTCATTAAGTATGACAGCTACATTTTAATGTCCAGGTCCAAGCTAGTACATTTTGAACTCTTAAATGAAGTCGTCTATGTAGTATTTGGAAGTTGACCTTTTGTTTTTGGTGAAGGTAGAGGAGGACAGGACGAGTCCCGTTTCATCAGCAAATAGGCGGCCTAATGGAATTGGAACCCCCCTTGAGATGAATTTACCTCGGAAGACCAGGAATCCACCTTGTGATGACGCAGTTTCACCGACTGGGCCGCACTCTTGTTCAAGCCGCCGTCCAAGCTTCATAGCGCCCATAGACTACGCAGCAAGGAACTTTTCCCTGTCTCCATTAGTGATTGCCTGGTCTTCAACGTGCTACGTGAACGACCGAGGTTTCGTGTTTTGTGCTGTCGGTACAAAAGCTGGCAGCGTTTGGCTCCTGCGGATCGCACTCCCGGAGTATTACTCAGTTGAAATACCCGAGTTTCCGAAAATATCTCTACTCGGAGAAATTGTGGTTCATAAGTCCTGGATAACCACTTTGAGCTGGGGGATGTGCTCAAGTTTGAAGGGCGCAACCCAAGATACTGTGGTGTTGGCAACTGGGAGTTCTGATGGAAGGTATGCACAGCCTATCTGTTCTAAAACCATGGTTTCTTCTCTTGGATAGATTTGATCGTGCTTTTTTGATTTTGGCATGTACTTATCATAATTTCTACTCTGTGAGGTTTGCTCTTGAGTTTAACGTCAAATATATGGCAGTGTCAAGCTGTGGTCATCAAACTTGCGCATGTTGGCGCTTCTACCTTCTGGCAGTAGGACATTTCCATTGACTCTTCTCAGAGAGGTATTGCATCCAGAAACGTGTTTTTCTCTATTGATCCTACATAGGCGTATCTTTCGGTATAATACCAGTGACCCAGGGTTGCTTTGATCTTCGGCTGAAGTAGAATCGCTTTGTTTTGAAAATTAACTGCACCTTGGCTTGTTTGTGGTGACAAGGTGATAGCACCAGACAATGTTACTGTGAGCTCCCTGGCATTGACAGTACCACATGGAAAAGGATCGTCAAGGCCTCGTTTGGCGCTTGGAAAAGGAGCTGGCCAGGTCTCTGTATGCGAATTTGATTGTGCATGGGTCTGCACCCAAAGAGGCGACCAGAGTACGGCACATGATCAAGTTGTGAGTGCTCGTTCCTAAAGAATGTTTGAGCATGTCACTATCAAGTTGGGGACTGCTAATGTTACGATCATCTCTGGTAATTTTATTTTCCCCTGATCTTGTCTGGTTGCAGGTTACTGGATTATGCTGGACAGCAGACGGGCGATTTTTGTATAGCTGCAGTCAGGTATAATTTATCCATCTCGTTTACCTTATTCTTCTGATCAATCAAGAGGTGATAATGTTACAAAAATGCATTAAGTTCTTACATATCGCAGATCTTCACTTTAGGAGAAAAAAAAAAGGTGCCACGGTCATTTCTTCACTGTTTTAGATGTGCAGGATGCACTTTTGGGTCGTGATTGATCATTATTATGATATATTGGCAGGACAATGTGCTACATGCGTGGGAATTGTCGGAAGATCAACTATGTAGTCTTCCAGTCACAGACTGCTCATCGATTTTGAAAACGGAAACCCCTCAAATCGGAATGGACGTATGTTTTTCCCATTGTCTGCTGCCATCTTGTATCGTCATTATCTTTACTGATCAGCTCAATTAGGGCCACTGCATCTCGATATCTCTGCTCATGATCGCTAATCTGTTTGATCATTCATTGCAGCTGCCTGCCTCCGTATTGGATCTTTATTATGGTATTGCATTGTCTCCTGGAATGCTCAACATGGCTGTGGTACGTCATTTTCCATTGGCCTGTCGGTTCCATTTGTTGCTCTTAATCCTAATCTGTATCTGCCCATGAACAAGTTTTTGAAGCTATTATGTAATTCGCAAATGCTCCTGTGATCAAAGATCTTTGCAAAACTATTCAGAACGGCTTCTCTTATGATCCCATATTCACAAGTTATGTGATAATCTTGCAACTCATGTGTATTTCCACCTGATTGCCATGGTATGTTATGGGCTGAAGGTGCGTGGCGTAACGGCTGATATGGTGGACCAGATGTACCAAGCCAGGTTAGCCACAGAAACATGAGAAATCTTGTGCACTATATGTATTTTGCTGTCGTACATGAGGGAACCATTTTTTTTCCTTTCCTCTTCTGCAGTATGCTCTGGAGGACCTTGTGGCAGGATGGACCTCTAGGTAATCATTTGAATACCTGTTTGGCTCATTTGGTTTATCAATCAACACAAGGTAAACCAATGTATGTATATATTCTGATCCTAAGTATCCTTGTCTGCGTTCTGGTCTCAGGGCACAAAAGGGCGTGGTACACTTATTCTGGATAGGTTGCCAGAAGACCAAATCCTCGTTAGACGAAGATGTTGAATCGACGCAGTTAATCACAAGCATCGAAGCATCTGACTTTCAAAATTGGAAGTCGCAAATTCTCATTTCTCTTCACCAAATGGAAGATCCCACACAACCGTTGATTCTGTGGGACGTACTGGCAGCCCTCTCCGCTCTGAAACCTGTAACCAGCGCTGAATTCGTTCTATCAATCATTCTTGACTGGGTATCCACATGGTGCGACGGGTTCAATGCTGCTGACACACTCTATACATCCCTGGATAGTTCACGCCTGGAATCTGCTTCCTGTCGCCAGCTGCAGGTATTTTGCGTCCTCTACAGGCAGCTATTGTTAGCGCACTGCAGGAGTGAGGTTCTCAGTGGACGCACTTCTCTGGAGCAGTTGGATGCACCAGCTACGAAAACCGCAGGCCATTTCCTCCACTCTGCTGACCAAGAGGACCAGTTGAAGAAGCACCTCTCGAGTGTGGAGCATGAGCTGAGACAGCGGCTCGTCTTTGGTACTCTTTCATCCGCTAGCTCCTTGGAAAGTGCAGAGCAGCTGGAGAACAGATTGGGCAACATGGAAGTGGTGACACCCCTTCTTGTGGATTGGGTTATTGCCAACAAGGCAGAGTGTTTTTCCCAGCTGGTGCAACTGACGGATGAGATTTCTTCAAATGACACGTGAGTTTAACCCGTCCTTGCCATCAGACTGAAAACAAAAGTGTCCATTGTCATACTTCATAAGTGAATCATTGGAAACTTCTAGAAACTTAGGGGTTGAATTGTGCATCAATGGGAAGAAGAAAGTTTTAATTCCCTACAACATGAGGTAATCTAGAGGAGGTTTCTATCTCTGTTTTTAGAGTTTTAAAGTAGTTATTTTAATTTTTCGCCTTGAGCACCTGTGTCTGGTTGGAGTTTCATCATTGGAGTCCCAAGGCAACTTCGGCATCCTCCAAGGGATGATCTGAGCAGATGTTCTTGTGGTGAAAGCAGGTCATCTGCGTCCAGGGAACGTTGCAGTTTTTGTGATGCTGATGTGCAGCTGGATTCTCCAGAGGTGGCCTATTGCAATGGTGTTACATCAGAGAACGGATTTTCCAAGCACAAGCTTCAGCGCTGCTCTGTTTCATTGCAGGTTAGCACCCAGTCTCTGCATCGCATCACATTCTAGAACCAGTGCTGGGGCGACCTTTTGCCACGCCCATTCCTTCAGTGACGCACATCCATTTCTTTCCCTGGCCACTTGCTTCCTTCCTATGAGCCGCTTCCATTTTAGATCGAAGCTCATGTAGGAATGGACGGTCGTCAAGCTTGCACTAGTTGTTCTCGCATGTTATGTCTGAATATTTAGTTCTCCATATGCATAGAGCTTGTGTCAGCTTCCAACACTGATTTCTCGACATGATGATGTTCTTGTAGACCAGTCATTATGCTGTAAATTCACTCTTGCGAATGTGTTTCGTTTGCTCAGGTGTGTCCAGGGAACCCACTCTGGTACTGCAGCTGCTGTGCAAGGTGGGCTTCAGCGCTCGCTCCCGTCTTCTTCTTCGCTCTTCCCTCTCGGCCAGGCTCAAACCCCCCAAGTTCCCATCAGTCCCCTCTCCCCGCTTGCCCTTTTTGTGGCGTTTTGATGCACCGATACTTGCCCAACTTCTTACTTTCCCCGAAACTATTCTAGAGGTGGTAGAGGTGGTCACAAAGAAGATGGCGGCCAACAAGGAAATTGAAGGAATTTGCAGCGTCATGGATCTCTGGGCGAGGACGACTTTGGGAATCATTCTCTTCACGTGCACGTTCAGGCTTGTAACATCAGGAGTTTCTAATCCACTGCTTATTTTTCATCGTTTCATGCTGTCTGGGCTTTTGATGAGTTCCAACAGCGTACCAGTGTTGTGTGCATTGGCAGGTTTTTCGGTCAGTCTGCTGTATATGTATCCAATAATGACAACCATTGCCAAATTTTTAGGCCAACACCAATGCCACACATGTAACCTGTTGGAGCTGCTGCATCAAATTGATCATATAAAACACAAATGTCCCTACTAGTGTAGAACCTGCTTCAGCGAAGGAGATTGTCATACTATTCAGGGAAGAATTCTCTTCTCTACACTATATTTAAACACCACGAAACTCTCTTCAAAGTTCCACTCTCAAAACACTGATCAATAATGCAAGAAGAGCGAACTTTCCTGGCCTGTCCCTAAATTCCTAAGAGGATCATGTAGTTGATTCAAGCTTGGGCATTCCAAAGCCAGAGCGACCATAACTGACAAAATGCACACCAGAGCACATCAATAATAAGACCATCCTCGGATATTACTAATTATTAGTAAAACCACCCTCTTTTTTCATTTAAAATTTAACTAAAATCACCTATGACAGTGAATCTCAATTAATCCAAAACCAGCTCAAAGGAGAGAAAAAGTGGCTAACATCCATCAAGGTTGATCTCACGTGGAGTCAAGTTTCTTCACTTGAGTTCTAGAATCATTTTGACTTGAGCTTAGAGACCACTCAAGCTCTTCCATTGTGTTCTAGTAACTAATTATTTTATAGTGAGAAGGGAAGAGTAGTATACTACATCAAAAGAACGGCTATCTTGTTGAAACTTTGGGTGACTTCACAAAGAACCCTCCTAGATCATCTTAGGTCTTTCATCATAATGAACCCATAGTTGGAAAAACATTTATGATCCTCCTTAATATCACAATTCTGAGGATGTGGTGATGACAGCAGAGTGTGTAAATTACAGCAATGTGGTACCTGTAGCTGTTGTCTCTGATGAGCAGGTCTGGCTTCAACTCAATATCGCTCGCTTTAAACGCTTGATGCAGAAGCTCAGAGACAGGCATCTCCAGGTCCATCAACAGTTTCCCAAACACACGCGCCAACATATCCACGTCCACACCAGCACGGTGCGCATCTCCAAGTTGCGGCAGATTGTAGCAGTCGTAGTAAAGATACTGCAACTTATACAACTTGGCCTTCCCTGCAGACAGAAAAAGCCAGCTTCCAAAGTAAAGAAGAAGAAGAAGAAGAGTGAAATAACAGTAAGTGGGAGTTTGTGGTACCAAATCTTTTCTTCAGCATGGCCTTGGCCAGGTCGATGGTGTCCACGAAATACCAATGAGAAGGGATTGTCATGTAGCATTCGTAGCACTCCTTGATGATGAATGGGACGTCAAATCGCCTCCCGTTGTGTGCGACTAATATCACGTCACTGTCAGCTCCTTTTCTTCGGCTCTCAACGAAGTCCACGAATGCAGTCATCACTTCTGTCCAACTGCAAAGCATGAAGCATTAAGCATGTAGCACAGACTCATTTGTTTTGCCCTCTCCATTGATCTGTAATCAGCTGCCAGAGGGGAAAACATGGCTAAAATCCATGGTACAACATGTGAAGCATCATCACGAGTGCTTACCTTGGGATGTCATCCCGGTTCACCATTTCAGAGGTGATGTTGTGAACATTGGTGGAGGCCGGAGGCACAGGCTGAGACGGATTCACCAACGTCTCCAGAGTGCTGCAGTCTCCACCGGCAAGATCTCGACAGGCTAGCTCCACAATCTTGCTTCCAGACCTCAGAAACCCGGTGGTTTCTATGTCAAACACTATGATGGTTGGATCAGGTTTCGCCTCTGCTTCCGATACAGAAGAGCGTCTCCTGTACTCCGCCTTCTTGTCTGCTGAGCCTGAGGAGATGCTTACAGCTTCCTCCGTGTAACTCAAGGCCACTCCGTCAAGTGAGGCTTCATCGTGTGATGGCGCCACGCATCCCGACCTTGATAGACTCCTCGAATTTTGTGAACTTGGCTTCCAAGAAGCGGGAGTCCACAGATGCCGTGCTCTCGACAGTGAGTAGTAGTACTGGAGCCCCAGGAAGGGCCGGAACCCACACGACGCTTTGGCACCACGGCTTGCGACATGAACGCAAGGCGCTGGAGGCACTGACATGATGGTAAGCCCATCCTCCTGCCTCCCTGCTGCACTCAGGCCGGGCAGCCCTGAGCATCTGAGAGCCGTCACGCTCGCCATGCGCCTATGCAAGAGCGGCCACCCTTGGTTCATCCTGCCCGCCCTTCATCATCCTCTTCGTCAACTCAAGCTCACCATCGATCAACACTGCACGACGCAATCACACATGATCATGCAAAATGCTGCAACATGTTGATAGAATCAGGCACTTCTGGTAAAGACATAACAATCCTCACTTCATCGCATATGCAGAGCGAATTGATCTAATGTTAGAGAGAACTGTCAACCTCGAATGCGAGAGAGTAGCAGCTCATAAATCAGGAAAAAAAAAAAAAAAAAAAACCACCTACTCACCATCATCATAAGCTGGAGTATCAGATGAATAACAACAATAACAAAGTCACCTTCTCTAATCCACAACAAGCAAGGTGAGCGTCCCGTCAATTTACTACCGACACAAACAAAAAACAACAACTTTGAAATGACCCAAAATCCCACCCAACCCTAAACCAGAAATTTTCAATAACACAATAGCATGCGACCACTCAATCTTACTCTACGCATCAAGCCCGTTCCAAAGAGCCCACACCCATCTTCTAATTCCAAGCCGTCTGTGCAGTAGCTGCAAGCTGCATTCGCTGCCACGAAGGAAGAATACAGAGATAGAGGTAGTGATAAGTCAGTTGATGAGGCGTGTGATTAGTACCTGATTAGTACGTGATTAGTAACCTGTGACCTCCGATGGCGAATAATGCTGCTTCTGTGGTGGCTGTTTATGGGACGGGCAATCGTAGAATCGGTCACTGGAAAGTAGGTTTCGCTTGGGGAAAAGGTTTCGCTTGAATTTTATGTTTGGTGTAGTGGTACTTTATGATTTGAAAGCTCTATGACTTTTTACTTTCGATGAAGATTTTTACTGTCTATCGCTACACCAAACATTGAATATAGTGTGGATTCATAGTTGATCACGTGCATGTCAAAATTTGATTGGATACTCGTTTTCAAACAAGTGTGTGTGAGTCGCCTGTTGGATGTAAATTTCCAATTAGTGTAGAAACTCGAACTACTCTCGTCCACAATGTTTGGTGTACTTAAAGAGGGTGATCATTGTTAAGATATTCATCGAGAGTAAAAAGTTGTAGCATTTCTAAACTATGTGGAGTGCCCACACTAAGGGGGGTTTCACACTAGGGGCCGAGCTCGAGGGGCCGAGCAATTCTAGCAATTTGATTGGCCTAGAGTTGAAAATCGGCCCGTGGGCCTTCACACTAGGGGCCAAGGGCCAAGGGCCGAAGGGCACCAAAATGCTTACATGGCAGCACTTTTTGAGAATTTTGGCGCCAATAGTTCGGCCCCTCGAGGAGAGTTTGGGTCCAACAAGAATAGAAACCCAAACTCTTGCCGAGGGGCCGAACATTTTCTCATTAAAATAATTTTAATAATTTTTTACAACTCCAAAACTCGGCCCCTAGGCATAGTTTGGTCTTCAATGGAGTTCGGCCCTTGGGCTTAGTGTGAAACGCCCCTAAACATAAAATTTAGAGGACATGCCAGTGGTAACTGGAACAGATTTTGCAATAAAATTGGCACAAATTTTGCAATAAAATTGGTTGAAAGATTGAGTTCTACAGAAGGAGCTCTAGAAAGTTGGAAATCGCTTCATGAGATAGAGATTTTTTTTTGTGGAGAACCATAGTGAGACGAGTTTTCCTCAATGAAAGCTTGCTTTGGTTTTTTCCTCTGATTTCCAACTTGTAGTGGGTTTGGTTTCATCAGGAGAGAGAGAGATTCATTCAAGAAAATCAAGAGGACACTAGAAGCATGATTGAATTAGTTTGTTGCCAAGAACAATCAAGGGGACTCTATATGAATGATTGGTTTTAGTTCGTTGCCCAAGAAAATCAAGTAAGGACACTACGAATTAGTTAGTTGCCAAGAAAATCAAGTTGGGACAATCGAAATTAGTAAGTTGCCAAGACAATCGAGTTGGGGACACTGCGAGCATAATTGAGGTTTATTCGCCTTCCTCATGGTGAAAAAAGGATGTAAAGAACAAAAAGCTAAAGCCGAGATCCATAAATTACCGGATCCAAGGGTCGGATTTGGCACCCTTGTGCCAAATAATTATTTATTTCTAATAATAGAGCATTGGCAAAACTCTAGATTGGAATATTCTTCGAAATCCAGTTTTCACCTAGTTTTAAAAATGATGTTTTTGGAAAATAATTTCCAAACAATTTTGCGTTTTAGAAATATTTTTGGTGAAAATCCAACCGAAAATTAGAACCTCGGGAGTTACCGCTCGAGATTTAACCCCTTAAGGACCAAGTGTCCAAAAAGGTCCATTTTGAAAGTTCGGTCAGGTTCCTATGGTGTCAATTTCCAACATTCTTCTTTGAAATTCTTGCTATAGAAAGACATTACCAAGACCTTAGTGGGAAATTTTTTTTTCCTAAATTGGACATTTGATGAAAAAGTTATAGGGTTTTGAATTTTAAATGGGGAGGGCAGGCACCTCGGGCACCTCCAAAAACTTTTGATAGGACACTCTATTGAAAGTGAGATTTTCAGTACTGGCAAGTAATATTATTTCCCTTCATATTGTCAAAAAAAAGTTCTTGTCTTTAGTGAAAAATAGCATACCAACCCAAGTCAAACATTTTCACACATTGTCACTCAGTGTTAGGCAAGGTACCAAAAAAACTTCTTCTTTTCCACATAAAACCTAGAGATCTTCATATTTTTCACTTTTTATTTTTCCCACATCAATACGTAATGTAAACCTTCATATTGACCATTCGGATTATCAATCGAAAACATATTAAGTTCAAAAAAAAATAAAGTGTGAATTAACAAATTTCGAGCCTCCACTCCTTGCACACTGGTTTTGAATATGCTACACCCGGTCTCTACCTCTAAAAATTGGTGTGTAAGGAGCTAACATCATTCTTAACAAGATGGTAATAGATTTAGACCTTTTGTAGTGAAATTTTTTGACACCAACTGAAGTCAAAGTCTGCTGATCCACTAAACGCAGGGAAGAAAATGAACCACTTGCTTGACTTCAAACACTATAATCTTTTAATCCGTGCAGTCAAAGTTTATGAAATTTTGTACATGTATTACTTAATAAGCCTTTATTGAGATCCTACGGTCAGAGCTAAAAATAAAAGTTTTTGTTACCTTCTTTATTCGTTGCACTAGAATCCATTTAGTTTGAAGTGTATTTGGTGTAAAACTGTCACGGTACCTTAGGGGTTAAAGAAGAAATTGAATTACTCCAACAAGTCTATTAGCAAAAGATGAGATGCAAATTTATTAGCATAGACCAATCACCTGAATGATTGAAGTTATTCCACAAATTATATTATCCACATTGGCAGCAACACCAGAAGTAATGAGGCAAACCAGTAAGGTATACCTGCCATGACCGACAGATTAAGTAATGTGCATATAAGGAGAACCAAAATATTAATACATTTATTTTTCAATGATAGCCAATAGAATTACAATCTCAACCCAAGTGATTTCATTTTTTCCGATGAAAATTTAGTTAGTTGTGAAGTTTCAAAGTGTGCTACCATGTTTGGCATATTTCTGCCACTAGGTACCCCCTATTGGCATGGACCAAAAGTTAGTGGTCTTCACCAATAGTAAGCCTTAATTTGGAGTTGTAGAGAGTGAATGGGTGGAAATAGGGCGGATAAGGGTTGGAATTGGGACCAAATATAGAGTGGCTATGATAGGAAAGTGGCAGTGATGGACATGACTACCTTACATATTGCAAACATAGCCTGTTGAAACTCATGTGTCCATTTTTCTCTTACTATAAATGGGTCAAAACCTTGTGAAGCCAAAACGGGTACGGAAGGGACTTTGGAAACGTATGTGAACCATGTGGAAGGCGAGGTTTTGATGAGGTTTTGGCAAAACTATAAGATAAACCCCCCCATAACCGACAAGTTAAGCAATGTGTATATATGGAGAGAGAAAATAAAAACGAATCTATTTTTCAATGATAGCCAATGTAATTACAATTTCAACCCAAGTGATTTCATATTTTTCCAATAAAAATTGAATTAGTTATGAATTTTCAAAGTGTGTTGCCATGGTTAGTAGGTAGCCACCAATAGGCACCGCCCATAAGCAACGATCAAAAGCAAGGGATCCTGATTAATAGAAAACCTTTATTTGGAACTGAATAGGTGGTAATGGGATGAAAGTGGGTTCGATGTACCCCAATTCATAAGCGTTGGTTATGGGATTTGGTTGGCTATAGGGAGGCTTACTTTATATGTGACTATCCACGACCTTGACAACCTCATGTGCGCAATCGCATGTGACACTAACAGCGATGGGTTTATCGACCTCGTGGAGCCCATGGACCTCAACATCACGAGCTATTATACAAACCAAAGAAGAAGTGTCAGAAGGCCAAAATTTGTGTTGTTGCATTTTTAGGGTACATTTAGTTTTCTTTACAATAGACTTGTTTCTTATGTCTGCTATACATAGAGGTTTCTATTTCAAACGGTTATTATAATGGAAAGGGTGGGTTATAGGTGTCGGAAACATTGGAAGGTGAAAGGGAGGTGCGGCGTTGGTTTGTAAGGAATTAGATGACTATTGTATATCTAAGCAAATAGTAGAATAATTGAAGTAGCCCATGCATGTGAAGAGAATCATCATCATGAACGTCACAAATTTCTTGCATAAAATGGAGTGCTTCAAGAATTTTGATTTATCACCTCACAAGATCACTTGAGAGTAGTATATAGTGTACAAATTTTAATTTGATTATGCTTATGCTACTAAACTCTTCACATGTTACTTATAAAGTTGCAATGTTGCATTAAAAATTCCCATTTAAGACTTGCATAGAAAGGGTTATAAGATTTTGGATTTCAAACAGGGATAGCACACGTGGTGGGGAGGGCGGGCAAGGTACCATAGAGTTGAATAGTACTATTGTGGAATTTGAATAGTAATATTATAATGCTAAATAGTGCATTATTTTAGACGGGTAACAATATAGAAAGTTCATTGTAACCTTCATTGTTTTTACTTAAAACAGAAGAAACCAAGGATTTTATTTATGATTTAAATCATTTTTTCTCCTTATAGAAGAATACATAAAAAACCTTATCTAGTATTTGGATCTCTTGAGTGAAAATATTATATTATATATAATAAATAAGTTACTCTCCTATGTAAATGGCTACTTTTGATATCCGTAGACATTGCGGGTTCAAATTTCTTATCCTAAACATGTCTATTACTTGTGATTTTGGCATGCAATGATCTAACACAAGGGAGAATATAGAGTTCTTATCATAAACATAGATTTTATGCAATGTGTAGTGGAAAAATATGCCACTATCTGGAGTAAAATATACAACCTTGTCATAAATAATTATGTGACACTCTCCCAAGTTGTAGTAGTTTTGTGTGGGTTTTTTTTTGTTTAGCTTCCCTACTAAACATTACACATTGAGATAAAAGGGTTTAACCTTGCCCAAAATTCTCTCCATATATTCATGTCTTCTCAATTTTTTATATAGCGAAATCAACAAGGCTACATGGATACAAAAAGAAAAGAATGAAGGAGAGCCTTGTTATTTCAATAAATATTTATATTCTTTGGCATTTTAACACCTCATGTTTTAGAAACAGCAACTCTGTATAATGTGAATAAATCCATGTTCCTACTATCTAAACTAAACACCAAATTCATAGGATAGAATTAAATATTTCTTAATAAAATTATTTTAAATTCAACAATTTGTAGTCCTCTTTCTGAAAGTAAAAAAGCACATGCATATTCACTTTTATTCTACATAATAAATGATCCAACATTTGAATCAAATTAAGATGTTTGCCAACCATAAGGTTATGGTTGGATAACCTATCACCACCATCAACCCCAGAATCAACAGTCTTATGTGGACCAAAACCACCAGCCGCCCACCCCATTTCCGAAATTTTAGGAAAGTCAATTTATAATTGGGTGTCAGTTGATTATTGGTTCAAAGCTCTCGGTTTTGAGTCTCTTGTGCTCACAGTGACGTGTGCTTTGACAAGTGGTCATTAGCACAACTTACTGTGGAAGTAGAGAGTTTTGTATGTCGAGAAATAGGTCACGTCTTACTATCCACTTAAAAATTTGTAGCAATTTCAATATGGTCACGACAACTGTAATATTCATGAAATCCTCTTTTGAATTCCCGAAAAATCCTTACCACGTATACAAACGCTATAAATATGTCAGTAAGCTTAAGTTGAAGGTTATAGGTCATCCAACCATAATGCAGATCAATTCAAGATCCCAAAACTGAAACAAGAACATATAGAGATGTGCTCAAAAAAATTTAGCCCCAAGTTCTTCTAGCCAACGCTTGCTGCGCCTCCAATAGTAGAACAATTTGCGATGTGAAAGCTTCAGTACGTAGCTATGCCTCTTGCGCTTGTTCTGTAACGAGTGTCAGATCCTTGTGACGTGCGCAGCAAGCGTTGGCGCTGAATATATAGAAGAATTTGGGGCTAAATCTTTTTGAGCACACCTCTATTTTGGATTCATGAGCTAAATTAAAGAATCACGAAGGTCAGATTTGTGAGCATGACTTTCCTAAGAAATATCTCGACGAAAACGTTAGAAAATTCAAGACCTGGAAATGTGTTAAACGCCGAAACGAAAGGTTTTTCTAGCAGATAAGCTTAGACCGACGAGAATGAGTTGTTCTTACACAACAAATATACAAGTTAATTGTGTAAGAACGAGGATCCGAAGCTCCAAAAAACAATCCGAGAACAAACATCTGCAACTGATCCTGCCAAGACATAAATGCAACCGTTAGAATAATGTCGGTATGTCCAAGTTGTTTGACAGAGAGGTTGCACCCTGAACGACCATCGCCATGCCTGAAATCCATCCTCCCTTGGCACCATGAGATCTCACAACTGGGTGAATCTCCTCGTCAAACAACTCGACACACCGAGACTCAAAACTGGGCAAAACTTGAAAAACCGAAACTCAAAGGGCGAGGAAGAAGGAAATCCTGCACATTAAAGCTCCTGGTACGTCACAGGAGAGACACTGCTATTGATCTGGTATGAAATGTAACTTAGGTGAGATTTGTAGTGACCCGTTTCGCAACATTCGATGACAGACACAATCAGTTACTGACAGTTGGTGGACACGCGGTGATGGTACCAACAGATGATGGAGGAAAATAATGTGAAGGAATACGGCGATGACACCTGGTGATTGAAGATGGAGGAACATAAGTTGAATAGCGAGGGCAGCTCAGTGACTCACCTTGTGGTTGGTGAGGAATGAGGTGTCCACTGGATTTTCGCCACAGTATGCTCTCCTCGTGTTGACCTGGGATCTGCGTACAAAGCATAAGTACAGGTGGTCCAACAATTGACATGGCTTTTTATTTAAGCTCAGCAGCTCGAGAGGTATCCTAATTCTCAATTGAGGAGAAGATCCTTTGATGTGGGACAGCGCTTTCTATCTCGAGCTTCAATGAAGGCGTACCATTGAAGATACATTATGAGGAATAGGAAACACTACCTTGCCATGAGGTTTCTACAAGCGTGTACATGAGAGATCGAAATCATCAGGTGCATGATTCAACAGCCATGCACTAAGAGTTCGTTTTGATTCTACGCTGTTCATGGATGCCAATTCATACATGCTGCACAAATTGAGAACCATGGTCTCGTTCAAAGTGGACCTAGGACTAGACTGCAGCGAGTCCTCCAGAACCGATGTTGCACCGAGAAGCTCCCGCTGATACATCAAACAAAGTGCCTGTAGCAAATCCAAATGCGAGGAGATCACAATCAGCTGAGATCTGGACGTAGCCTGAAGTAGAGGTGCGGACAATAAGTAATCACAGTACCAACAGGGATAGATGAACCTAACAAGTGCAGCAGCTAATAGAAACGATTCGTTCAACGCGTTCAACACAGTAGAAGGCTCACATTGTGACAAGGCATCTGATTCACATCTTACCTTGTTATTTGCAGAAACAATGTCATGCGGACTTCTACTCAAGACAGCAGTAAATTCGTTGAAGGCTTCAGTATATTGCTTCTCAGCGAAGTGAAGGAGGCCTCGGTTTCGTCCCGCCAAGTTCAACAATTTCTCGTCCGTGGTATCTGTGAGAAGAGCGTCCACCTTGGAGAAGGTCTGTTGAGCTCCTCCAAGGTCACCAAGCTGAAGCTGAACATAACCTACCTTCGACAGGAGGTCTGCATCTGCAGGAGACCTGCAAGAGAGGGAAAAAAACCAAAAAAAGGTTGAAAATTCGAGAAAAACAACCCGAAAGCTTAAAAATAAGACAGGAAAATCAGCTTCAACTGACCTGGCTAGTAGCTGATTCATCCACTGCAGTGCCACAATATACTGCTTCTGAAATAAATGATGGCCCACAAGGGCATACACAACAGCATCCTTCCGCCTCATCCACGTGAGGAGCAACGTTCCTGTGATAATGGTATCACTAGCAATGAATTCCCCAAAGTCTTCTTCCTCCCCGGTAGTGCCGACTTCTTCCTCAATAGTCTCCTCGCCAGGCTGATCCCTTTCGGCAGGAGGTTCGGCATCCTCTCCACCACCCGCCATATGATGATCCTCGTTGGAGGGAGAATCCGTGTCTGCATCCACTGAAGGCTTTTGACGAACAGCCTCAATCGCTTGTAGAGATTCGACCTGACCATATGATCATGGGTAGTATGTTAAAAGTGTAAGTAGGTCCACCTTGGCAATTGAAAGTTATATCACAACCAAAGACTAAGAGTATCTGATCATCAAACTTTGGAAACCCGATTCGTATATTGACTGATCATGAATGCAAGGCACGGATTATGAAATCAATACTCTTGAGTTGCAATGATCTAGAAGAGCGTAGAGTCGTTCAACTGTGGAAGTTGTTTGCCCATTCCGATGAGGAAGCTCGGCATGCATCCACCTCAGCGCAAATGGCACCATTGACCCTGCCATTGATAGAAAACAGAGATTCGGTCAACCGGCACGCAACTCTCTGGCTTTGAAGTTTTGTTTACCAGTCTACCAGCTCTACACGGTTGACATACAATACCTGAATTGCCAGGATACACGGAAGGATACTCTTCATAGCGATAATGCGCGGCGTCAAGATCACCCACAGTTGCCAGTTCATCAGCCGCAGCACCATAGCTCCGCAGCTTCATCAATGCCAGGAGATGATAAGTGGCGTAGTTCAGCTCCTCAACTGGCGTCGTCAAGGCGCCCCGCTGCTTCACCGCCTTCACCTTGTCAACTAACGCCCGCCACGCTCCTTGTCTCTGTAGTGGTACACACGTAGTAGATGAATTCAGAAAAAAGAAATCGGAACAAAACAAGAGCAATAACCTTGTGCATTCAACACATGGACTGTAAGACAGCAAGGGCTGTACCGCGAGCTTGCGCAAGCTGGAGAGGTCGGAGGAGCCTCCAAGCGAGGAGCGCCCGGCAAACGAGAGAGGGCTGGCGTTCAGGACGGGCCTCGCAGTAGAAGTGACGGCCTCCGGCGAATTCGAGAACGTCTGCAGCGTGGTGGATGCTGCAGCAGAGGCAATCGACGACGGGGAGTTGACACCGGTGGTTTTTGCCGTGCCTCCCGCAGGCTCATCCTCGTCGCTCAACGGATGGTGGCCCATGAGCGGATGCCTCACAGCCTCCGCGGGGCCAGTGCCAGGCTGCTCACCTTGCCCGAACAACCCCCACGGCTGCGCCAAATCCGACATCAGGCTCCCAGACCGGGAAACCCTAGATGGGGAATCAGGAGACTTCGCCTCCCCATCCTCGTTCTTGCCAGGTGAAGATGGCGGATCGGCCATGACTGCGTCAAAATTGCCCCCTGGTGCCGCAGACGACGGCGATCGCTCCTCCATTGCAAATGCCTCCTCCTTCAATGATTCTCCAGAGCTCCGAATGTCATCCCTCCAACCTCCAAACCCTAAACTCCCCCATCCAAAAAAACCCTAATCTAAACCCTGAACCAGGCGATGACTCAATCAACTCGCAATTCGGACACAATCAAACATGACCTAATCCAAAATCAGCAACACCCACAGAAAGCGATCAAACCTTTCCCCCCAATGATCTCAGAAAACGATTCAAAAGAAGTTCCGATGAAACCCTAAATCAGACAACGACTCAAATCAACTCGCAATTCGGACACACACCCAACACAATCAAATATGATCGAATCCAAAATCAGCAACACCCACAGAAAGCGATCAACCTTTCTACTCAATGATCTCACAAAACAGTTGGAAAAAATCAGTTCCGATGCTAGGGTCACGAAAACTTACTTGAGATTCAGAACATAGCAGCTTCCCAAATCCTCAACACGAATCCATAGCAACACACAACCTCACCATAGATCCATACAACACTTGCCTTCGCTAAATTGCTCACTACCATTCAGCCAGAAAACGGAACGCACACCAAACACCGTCGCAGCTCCCCAAAAATTGAACATGTAGTCTACCAAACGGCCACATTCACATTCACATCATCTACAGAATCTGTACAATACGTTTGTTGCTTTTAGGTGAGCGCCGGCAAATGCAACAGAACGTAGAGGATCTGATGTGAGTGTAGCTATGTTGTAGATTTTTTCGGTGATCGGTGTAGTGACGGTGTTTGGTGTGCGTTCCCGGCCCTCAAGATTCAAGCTGCTAGTTGGACTGACCTTAACAAGCAATCGAGATTATAAGATGATCTCTAAACCACGAAGTCCGGTGATTATATGTTGTAATCCACTCCTAGTTACAACCATGATGGCATTGTTGTAGTGATCTCTTTGCCTGCACCTTTAGGTTTTAAACTGTTGTATTTATTTTTAGAGATAGGATAGCGTTTTCTAAAATCCAGTAGTTTGGGAGGAGCTGACACTAGTTTGGATTAGTGCATGTAGCAATTCATTCATAGCTTCATTTCCGTTTGGGTTGAATGCTATCTAGCTGATGCACGTGCACAATTAGAAAATGAACTTCGACAGCCAGAGTACATGAGTTCCGAGCCTGTGATAGTATGTAGTTTACATCGATCGCTTCAGGCTTCAAAGAACATAACTATGGACATGAAACAACAGCAAAAGGTGCTAGATCGCCAACATAGCACAAATTGATTGGCCAATACGAAGTGCATACATTGATAGAGTTCATGCTCAGATTCTGAGTTTGATCTTTCACATACAGTGTTCCTGCAGGACCAACTCTCATGCACTTGGTGTGTATTTAGAAAGCACTTGGTCATGGCAGTCACAATAGTCATGGTTGAAAAGACGACATGTTCATTTGTATTCATCGAAAAACATTAGTTAGTGCAGGTTGTATGGCATCATTTTATGCAAGAGCTGCGATATGAACAGTGTTTCCGTTTCCGGAGGTTAACACTTGACATGATCTATGGTACGTACCATCATCGTTTGCAATAGGTCACAACTAATTAATCTTGGGAAGGGTGCATATAAGGGAATCACACACCAATATGTTACTACAGTAAACACTGAAATATCAAGTTACGACACAAGCACGTCCGGGACTGCATGAATGAATATTCAATCATGGTAAGGAAAGGAGATCACTAATATTGATCTTATGAACACTTGGCCGAAGTCACACTTGAATTAATGTACACATTACTTGGTGAGTATTACCCGCTTCAAGACGTTTGATCTTCTTCTGGGACGTCTTTGATGAATGTTAAAGAGCGTTCTCAGTGGGTTGATCATGGCAACGAAACATGATAACGAGCGCGTGGCACGCATTTGCCATGTGTGCCATAACGCGTGGAAATGCAAGAAGGATGGATCCATTTCTTTAAGGGTAAAAACTGATTTTCAACGTGAATTAGCTGTCCGGTAGAAGGACGACTGAGTGCGATTACCCGAACATCCTAAATCAAATAAGTGTTGTTTTATTTTGCAACATGATCTCAGTCCCTCACGCACTCAACTTCGGTGGCGTTTCACAAACTGTGGCATACAATAATCTGCAACATACGAAGAAATTCAAGATGACTTAGATGCCAAAGTTTGTGACACGCCGACAAAGTCAGCGAAGTAAACCTGGAGAAATCAATCTAGTAAATGCTACCTGTGGTAACTCAGTGGCCGAAATAAATACCGCTCAAAGGCCAGAAAGGCTGGGGACAGAAAAATTCTCATGGCGCTAAAGTATCGTACTCCAGGTACGTCTTCATCGACGGAGTTGGATTTCCAACGTCCGCATTGATCACAAGCTGACGAAAATAAAGCATCCAATCACGTATCCAGGAGGCGAAACAGGTGGAGCGACCTGTTGGAGCACGCCTGTTTGCCTGGAGCTTCCCGAACCAACAAATGCCACTCCTCGCCTAAGTCAATGGCAAATTTAGCCCGGTAGAGGCGGCAGCCATCACACAGCGAAGCTGCATCGCAACCTCACACGCAGCAGTCAACTGCGCCATCGTGGATCGCGCGCGTGGAAGCGCCGGACCTTCGCATCGGGCGAGGTGAAGCCACTCTCCTCTGGATTGTAGCGGGTTGACATCTGGCCCCATCATCGATACGGGGCTGCCAGTCCCAAGAGATGCTCCCGTTCCAGCCTCTACTGTAACGCTGCAACAATCGTGATGGCAGCCCGGAGTGAGGTGGTGATTACTGAGAAGCCTCCGGATACGGCAGCTCGTGATGGTCACCCCTCCTGATCGCAAATATTACGCAACACGCATGGACCGCGAGCTCCACCTACTCTACCCGAACCGCAACGGCCACAGCCGGCGGATCTCATTGGCCAGAGCTGGTGAGTTGGATCGGCGTTGTGCACGCAACGCTGATGGAGGTGCAGGGCCATTCTCGGGGCGGTGGCGCAGGTTACGAGTCAGCGCCACTGCACAGGGGAGCTGCTGTTTTTTGTTTTTTTTTTTGTTTTTTTGACACAAGTAAAGGCCAGAGCTGGTGTTTTCGCGCGCTAGACCTGGCGCGGCGCCGGGATTGAGGGGTCAACTGGGTGCGCGTGATGCACGTGACGGCCATTTTCGAGTGAGGATGAGCGTGGGAGTGTAGCCAAAAGTAGAAATGGGAGGGGCCCGGGTTGCGAGTGTGATGTCATGCGCGTGGAACATGAGCGCTGTGCGCCATGTGCCTGCGATGCGCTGCGGGTGGCCATCATTGCTGGTGTAACATAAGTTTGTAAGCCCCCCCTTAAACCACAAGTTAAGGAATATGCATATATGGAGAGAGGAGATAATTATATAATTCAGGGTTAGCGAATAGAATTACAATTCCAACCCAAGTGATTTCATATTTTTTCGATGAAAATTGAATTAGTTATGAGTTTTCAAAGTGTGCAGCCATGTTTAGTGGGTGGCCAGCAGTAGGTACCTCCATAACCAACAACCAAAAGTAAGGGTCTTGACTAATAGCAAACCTCCATTTGGAACTGAGTTGGTGGTAATGGGATGGAAGAGGGTTGGATATTCCCCAATTTTATAGGCGTTGGCTATGGGTTTTTGTTGGTTATGGGGAGATTTACCTTAACTCATGTTACACCAAAACTTATGTTGCACCTACAATCTACATCCATTGAAGGTGTACCATAAGTTTTGGATGAGGATTCTCGATCTGGGGTGAAAGAAGTCGGCATGAAGAGAGGTGTTGTTCGTCGTTGTTTCACAATGAACACTGCTTTTCTAACAAAAGGGAAATGAGGATATGGAAAGAAGAGTGAATGGGGTGAGTCCATTGAGAGGTCCTCAAGAGGAACTCCCTAAAGTTTCTTGACAATTTCACACCAAAAACATTCAAAGCTATTGATTCCAGTGTAAATAGTGGAGAAGTAAACAAAAACAATTATTTCCAATTTTAATCTTAGGATCTTATTTTTGTCTTCTTAACCAAATAGAGTCGCTTTGGAGGGCACTTTGAGTTTCAATTGAGTCCCTCAATCTTAAATTTTGGCATGATTTTTTTAGATTTTTCATGGAATCCGTAACTTTTTGATAGCTTTCCGTCGACATAATTTTTGTAGAAATCCGACTTACGGTTCAAAAGTTATAACTATTTTTCAATAACATATACAAATAGTGTAGCGGTTTAGTGTGACATATAACAAATAGTGTAGCAAAGCTATTAATTGATTCTAAATTTGATAGAAATTAGAGTTTTTTTCCACTTAAAGAAAAGAAATTTTTGTCTTGGAAAGGGAATGGAAATCTGTGCAAGTACTGTATGGATTTTTGAATTTCAAAAACATGAGAAATATATGATACATAAAAAACTTGTTAGTTTATTGTTGATTCTCAGTACATATTTGCATTGCAGGATTTTTAAGGACATCTTCTACCCCTCTTCTACTTCTAAAATTTGATTCACATGTGTCTAACATGATCCCTTTCAAGTGAAAGGTAGAAAATCACGGCCCGTAGCGCAAAAATATGCCATAGAAGGTGGTCAAAGTTTGTTGAAGGTGTTTAGTATGACCTCAAGAAGAGTTTAGGTCTCACTTCAAAGGCTACTATCTTTCAATCCGTGCTGTCAAATTAAACAAAAAATTTGACGCACATACCTGTACAGTCCTTGTACAAGATCCTACAGTTAGAAATGTAAAGACGGTGTTTGTTTGCATTAAGTGTTGAATGCATCAAAAACTGGTAGTCTTTTGTTAGTTTGGGTGCTAAAATGTCACGGTCATTTAGGAGTTGAATACCATGCTCCCAAAATTTCTTAAACTTTGACCACACATATTGAAAGATTATAGTGTTTAAAAGGTATGTTTTTCTCCTTGCCTTGAGAGGAACAACGAACTTTGACTTTACTTGAGAGAAATGACTAGGGGTATAGAAAGTAGTAATTTACATAGGAATCTTATTTTTCTTTGAAGTAAAAAATGATTTTTGGAACTAAAATTTGAACAGTGGATGGAGTTACAGTCTAACCTTGATGATATCGCCCTTGATATTAGCACACCTTAATAAATCACCCATAAACCTTGAAACCAATTTCCCTAGTTCAAAACTCATTTGTTAATATCCCTATCACTCTTGATAATATCACGTATTTCTCAAAATTTCTTCTGTTAGTGTCACAATAATAAAAGGTGGATAGATGAAAAAGCTTTGCAAGACCAAAAATCCATTTTTTTCCAATAACCTATCATTTCTATTTGCTGAATATCAATGAAACATTGTGTTGAGGAATCTTTGTTATTCAAGCTATTACATTTAGTGTTATACGTCGCTTATTTTTTTTACCTTTAATTTTGTTTTCACTTCTATCTTTATTTTGATATTAATTCACTTTTGATTCTCTATGGACCTTCATATTATCACATTATATATAAATCCTCTAAATTGTGATTTTATCAAATATGTCAGAATTTGTTTATTTCAAGATCTTTAGTGAAATGGAGGATATGATATTATCAAGGTTAGAGTGTATTGTGAATTATTCTATTAAAAATAATTACTTTAAAAGATTTAAAGTCCTTAATTTCAATGCATTTCTAAGTAACAACAATGAAGGCTGCAAAAAAAATTCTTCATTCCTATCCGCCTCAAAAAGTGTTGTAGTCAACCTTATAGTACTATTATTCATATCCATAGTACCTTGCCCGGTTGTCCCAAACTCAAGGTTTTCATGTTTGAAGCACCATAACTTTTTCTTTGTAAGTCCCAAAAAAAAAAGATTTCCGTGTCAAAAAGTTATCTTTAGAATTAGATCTCTAGGAACTTGCCCAAAATTAATTTGTATCTCGCACATGCAAATTGTCCTTTGGAGGTTAACGTGTTGGTTATGAGTGATGAATGATTTCTCACAGCCAAGAATAATGATTTGACTCCTTAACCCCTAAAGGCCCAAGAGTTCTCTTAGGGGACTCTTGAAGATTTGGGTAGGTTCTTATGGTGTCAATTTATAACATTCTTTTTTGAAATTTTTACAAAATATGAACATTACTAAAAGCTTCGTGTGAGTACAATTTTTTTTTTTCAAATCCGACATTTATTGAAAACATTGTAGGGTATTGAATTTCAAATGGGGAGAGTGGGCACGTCACGCAACTTCAAAAACTTTTACTAGAACATTGTATCAAATGTAAAGATCTTCAATAATAGCAAGTAATATTATTTCCTTTCATATTGTCAAAAAAATTCTTGTCTTTAGTGAAAAATTACACATTAACCCAAGTCAAACATTCTCACACATTGTCACACATTGTCGGACAAGGTACCAAAAAAAACTTCTTCCTTTTCACATAAAACTTAGATTTCTTCCTACTTTTTACTTTTTATTTTTTCTACTACAAGAGGTGGTGTAAAAATTCTTGTTGTCCATTTAGATTCTCATTTTATGATATATCTAGTTCACCAAAAAAAAATATAACTTGAATTGGCAATTTTGGAACCTCCACTACTTGCACAGTTGTTTTGAATATGTTACATCCTTTATCTACCTCCAAGAATCGATGTACAAGAAACCAACATGGTTAATATGATGGTAGTAAATTAAGATCCTATGTAGTGCAAAAATTTGACACCAAGTGAAGTCAAAATTTGTTGATCCACTCAACGCACGGAAAAAACAAACGGTTTTCTCTAATTCAAACACTATAATCTTTCAATCTTTCAATCTTGCGATCAAAGTTTATGAAATTTTTTGTGGACGTTAGTTAATAAATCTCAATTGATATCCTATAGTTTGATGTCAAAATAAACCTTTTTATTTCTCTTCTTACTCATTGCACTAAAAGGATCAACTTTGAAGTGTTTTTGGTGTGAAAACTCCCAAGGGCCTTTAAGAATTAAAGATGACAAGCCTATAGGTGGTCACTTTTGGAGTAATCTTGGAATAGCTTTACAGATAGTCTCACCTCATCTGCAAACTAATGAAACTTGTGTGCACTTTCAAAGAATGCACTGAAACATTGAGCCACAGTCCGACACATTTGGAAGAAAGGAGATTTGGTGCAGGTCGAGGGACATTTCCACCATATTTCTACGTAGAAAGTGCTCTCCCAATTTGCAGTTGTTGACTTTTGCAAGTGGGCCACCCATATGAGGTACATGTAGACAAGTTTTTGCGATCCCCCATAGTGATCTTCCATTGGACCATGGACGCTTTCAAAGAAAGATGTATACAATGCATGCAAATATGTCGCCGTCCTTACATGGCCAAGATATGAGGCGAGACCCAAGGCTAAATAGAAGCTACATAGTCAAGATAATGTGTGGAACATCTCCATTGATAGGGCTTTTACTACATTGACATTGCAATCATGGTCCAAGTGAAGTATGGCACCAGTGATTGTTTTCTACGGTTACTCCATATAACCAAAACTACTAGCAACCCTATCGCTCCTCACTTACTATTTCAAGCATTTCATAAGTGGATGAGTCAATCCGGTCCCAAAAACAAAAAAAAAACACCCTTTTCCACATTCTACGTAAGTGACGAGCGACAAGGTTGCTTGTAGTGCAACTCCAGTTACCTTTTATGCATACGTCGCATACTTGGTCATGGCTGTTACAACTGCCACGTTTGCTGGTCTGTCTTCAGCATTGTGTGGTGCCTATGCAATTTATGCAAGAGCTGCAGTCAATAGTAGTGTTCTGCCGAGGTTGACATCTTTAAGTACACGTACCATCATGAATATTCCATGGAAAGAGTCGATCAACTTTGTTCATCGTGAACAAACAACATTGTTTCAACACAAACACCGGCATGGAATTCAGGGTCAACAATGATTCCGTCACAAGGCCTGCATGCAACATCACGAGCCAGACGCAAGCATCGTCATGAAAAAACCATCTTCGCGTCCAAAGCGAGGCCTGCAGCGAAAGCAAAAGGGATTCACCAACGATTGCCGTGCATTATGCACACTCCATGTTCGAAACCAGCAGCAGCTACGTCGATCTTCTGGCATGATACCTTGGATGGCTGCTAAAGAGCCGTCTTGGTAAGGCTTACGTATGCGCGCGTGGCATGCATATGCCGTGCGTCCCACGAAGCATGGAAATGCAAGAGGTGCACTATGTTATGGGAGGCTTTTAATGCTGGCCAATTAATTATTCAAGGGTAATAATGATTCTCCAGCTTGAAGTTGCAGTGGATATTTGGACTCAGAACGAATACAGAACCACGAGTGAGTGTTGAGCTGCATTGTTTGAGAATGACAGTCCACAATACAAGAATCTGATCAAGCAGATCTACTTGTGACGCAAACATTCCCGCCTCACGCGAACAGATAACTGATGGTAAGTTACTCACCGGCGTACTTCATCGATTGAGTTTGATAAACAACTTGCGCACTGATCACAAGCTCATGACGATTATGTAAGCATCCAATCACGTGTCCGCGAAGCTCCATCGCAACCTCATGCAGCAGTCAACTGCACCCTCGTGGATCGCGCGCGCGTGTCGAAGCGCCGGGCCAAGGTCGCATTGGACGAGCGAGTTGAAGCCACTCTCCGCATGGTCCATGGGTGCCACCCAGCTCTGAATTGTAGCGGGTTGACATCTGGCCCGATCATAGATACCACACCAAGGGCTGCCGAGCCCATGAGATGCTCCCGTTCCGGTCTTTATTATATTGCTGCTACATGCATGCATGGCGATGGCAGCCCGAAGTGAGACGGTGGTTGTCGAGAAGCCTCCAGATTAGGCAGTCAACTCGCCGCAGCTCATACAAGATGCACATGGTCACCCATCCTGATCGCAACCCGCATGGACCTCGAGCTACACCTACCTTACCCGAACCGCAACAGCCACAGTCGGCGGATCTCATTGGCCAGAGCTGGTGAGTTGGATCGGCGGTGTGCACGCAACGCTGATGGAGGTGCAGGGCCATTCTCGGGGCGGTGGCGCAGGTTACGAGTCAGCGCCACTGCACAGGGAAGCTGGTGTTTTTTTTTTTTTTTTTTTTTTTTTTTGACACAAGTAAAGGCCAGAGCTGGTGTTTTCGCGCGCTAGACCTGGCGCGGCGCCGGGATTGAGGGGTCAACTGGGTGCGCATGATGCACGTGACGGCCATTTTCTAGTGAGGATGAGCCTGGAGATAATATATCCAAAGGTAGAAACTGCAGGTGCAGGGGTTGCGAGCGTGATGTCATGGGCGTGCAACATGAGCGCAGTGCGCCATGTTTCTTGCGATGCGTTGCGGGTGGCCATCATTCCTGCCTCTTCCATCTTGGGCGAGAATCTGTGGAAGTCAGTGAAGTTGTATACAATTGTAATACGACTATTATCACTACTCCATGTGTGAAGGCCGAAAGTCCGGACTTTGGCCATTCTAGTAATCTCATTGGTGGAAATTGACTGCCACTCGACTTGGCCACCAAGTGTGAAGCGGCCCTCAGTCGGGTTTGGGTCACTTCCATGTAGCTAGCTTCTCACCCTATCCAAAAAGGAAGGTCGGGTGCAGCTACTTACCTCGGGGATCGTGGAGTCGCTTTTGAAGCTCGTCAACTTCTCCATTCCTCTCAACATACTAATTAGAGTAATGACGCATGGGATAATTCAAGGTGGACCTCTCAGATTCTCTTGATATAGGTAATTGGGGTACAACTTGGAAGCACCTAAAACCTTGGGTTGATTATAATAGCTGACGGGTGTGACGCATCAAAGTGGCCCTACATTTTCTTCCCTACATTTTGCAAGTAGGGAAGCTATAGTGATAATTCGGGTCGGGCATTACATGGGGTTTCACCCTAAGGGTCTGTTTGCACTTGGAGGTATATAGAGTTGTTCAACCCTTACAGAGCAGAGAAGCCACATTTGAGTGGCCACATGATGTTTTTTGTGTATTTGACATACAACGTATAAGAATTGATGTATACGGTAGTTACAAAAGTTTGTATTGTGTTGAGCCCAATCCAATGGCACATGACAATCTTAGTTGACATCATCATTGCACCTACGACATGGTTGAGAAGTTGCAAAATGGTCATGTGTGGTGTCATATTTGAGCATGATAAGGTTCAGATATGAATTGACCTTCAAGTGAAAGATGTTTGTTAAAGAATCTTCAATCCAAAGGTGTATGTCGTGCTAAATTTTAGTACATGTTTTGTCTATTAAGAGTAAAATACGTGATTGTATATATGGCCCCCCACTGACCTTTAAGGGTTAAGTCAGTTGGAAGGTGGTACAAAGTCATGCATTTGCATTAGGAATAGTAGTAAGGAAATTGATGACATCGCATCCTACTTGGTGGATGAGATCATCACAAGGATTGTGGAGGTAGACTAGAGGTAGTTTGGAGGTAGCTTGGAGGTAGGAAATATTTCTGCAATTGCTAGGTACTTCACAATTCTTTTGATAATGAACATGTTTACCTTCAATAACTACAAGTCATTGCAAAAGGTAGAGAAGGGGTGTAGCCTATACAAAAAAATTGTGCAAGGAGTGGTGGTTCAAAAATTTCCAATTCACGTTTTATTTTTTGGAACAAAACATGTTTTAGAATAAGAATCAAAACGGTTGAAAAGAAGGTTCGCACCAAATCTTGTACTAAAAAAATTAAAAAGTTAAAAGTATCAAGATCTCAAAGTTTTATGTTGAAAAGAAGTATTTTTGGAACCTTGCCCAACAATGTGTGAAAATGCTTGACTTGACTTAAAATGTTTTTTTTACACTAAAGTCAAGATTTTTTTTGGACATTCTTAGAGATGGTAATATTCTCTATACATATGAAAAATCTCACTGTCAATAGAAACTTCTAGCAAAAGTATTGGAGTTGCCTGGAGTCCCCAATTTAACATTGACGGCTAATAACTTTCATATTATGAATCCAAAAAAATCTAAATTGTTCCACGAGTATCTTATCAGGGATAATCTGATATAAGAGAAAAAAAATTAAAAGATTCTTTTTGAATTTTAGGTATCTGCCTAAAATGAAAAACGTCCCTCTAAGATGAAATGGGCTCTTAGGAATTAACCTTTTAACGCCTAAGTGGACAATGAGAGTATGGAAGAATCTAAGAGTATAATAGATAAGGCAAAACATTGTCTATATAGTGGTTACATTTCAGCATGATCCCACTTCATGGATATCTTCACAGAAATCACTGTAACTTGTTAATGCCTTCATGGATTGAAGTTTGGAGAGATACGTTGGAAGCTATCAAGGAGCTTGAAATGCATTCAAAGGACGCAAGAGACAAGGGCTACTTGTGAAAATAATTAGAAGAGCAAAAACACCAAAATTGACCTTGCCAAAGCCTCCTAGGCATTAAAAAGTTAATGTAGTGGACCACATTCTTCTCCTTCATAATATATTGTTCCAAACGATGATCTACAGACGGCCCCCATTTTTTTTACTGTATAAACGTCGTTCTCCTCTATTATGATGTTTTTCTTTATTGAGGGTGTTCAAAAAAGACAACACAAAGTACAAATGAGCCTTACGCTACCTCCAACTTCTTTGGTGTCTCTTGGAGGAATTCGTGACTTTTGTTTTTTCTTCTCGTTGTCTAACACTTCATAACTCCATCCCTTTCAATAAAACCTTTATTTAATCCTTCTCCTTCCTTCCCTCCATGCCCCTCTCCATCCACACCCTCATCCTCACTCTTACCTCCCTCTCCACCCTTGTTCTCTCTTCCCCCCCCATCCTTCCTTCCATGCGGACGACATGGGTCTACACATGTTTCACTCAACTTCTTACATTAATCCCTAAAGAATCAAGGGTACGTGCGGGGTACAATTTTTTTCACTTTGATGACAATTATCGTTCAATCTATTATCTAAACCATCAAAATTCACCCAAAAAATTACAACATCATCTCGTACAATTGAGAAGAAAAACCTACGGTTCCAGTATTTAAAGGTTCATCTTGGTACTTTTTAATCAAAGGAGTAGGGATTCCTTTAAAATGCCTTGGACCTATTAGGGGTTAAATTAAGGGGGAGGAGTGAATCCACATCCATTTGAATCCAACCAACAAATTCATGTCGGGGAAAGCAAATGAAGGTACAATATTTCCAACTGACTTGGACAGATGGAGTGGCGGAAATATTGTGGCAGCAGATGAAATCCACATATATTCTCGGCCCTTCAATAAGCTCATGCACATGTGTGCAAATGAGTCTGCGTTGGCGCCCAACAATAAATGGTGGGCCCCGCTAAACAAAAGATAAATTTGGATAAAAAATTTAAAGTATAAATTGTTTCCTAGTGTAGATGCGTTGGGAACTCATTGGGAACGAGGGGAATGTGTTGGGACCAATGGGGAACCTTGAGGAACACATTTGGGAACACAGTGGGAAACTCTAGGAAACAATATGGGAACTCATCCGGAACGCAATGGGAACGTTGTGGTAATAACATGGTTGAAAAGGTAAATCAGAAGAGGGTAACCACATGGGTTGGTTAGGAACCATATCAGATTTTACCATTAAACTGGTGTCGGCACGAGGAGCCCAACCCGAACTTTCGAGGACCATATATGCAAGATGAAGCCCCGTATGATCATCATGTGCGTCTACTCAAGGGTCGTTTACACTTGGAGCGGCCGAACCCACTTTTGCACCCATTTTTCTGCCCCCGCTCTCTCCACCCTTGTATCAAGAACCATTTTTCATTTACACTTGAGGTAGCCGCACTAGGGTCTGAAGGGTGAGTTTTTCAACAAGGAACGTAGGATTAAATTGAAAGAATGATATGAAAATTAAGATTTGGTTTGTGGTCAACCTCTAAATGAATGTAGAAATATTGGAAACAACATAAGTGTGTTGTAATATGTGAATTTGGGGTCTTAAATAAAAACCTTTATAGCCAACGTATTTTATAAAAATATGTTATCAACACACACATGTTTTTTAGAATTGAGAAAAAATTGTGTTTTTAATTGGAGATAATTAAGATTGGATGAAATTAGTTCATGCTCTACATAATAAAAGAAATGATTCTTAAAAAAACACGCAATTATTTCACAAAAATTGTGAAATGAAGACTACCATTGCATTGTTGATGCATTTTTCTTCAAAAATCTTTTTAAAACGGAATTTTGTTGAAAATGATTCTTTTAGTTTTAAGTAATATGAAATGAATTTTGAAACACTAGTTTCTTATTTCAAAAATAAAATATTTACGATTTTTTATTAAAAATATAAAATGGGCCAACATCTTTATAGCCTTTTGATTAAATCTCATAATACAATCTTAGGAAATGGTATCACCTTCCTTTTCAAAATACAACTATACAAATGCGCACGCATATGTATTAACTCAAAATCATTAAAGTATGCTATATCCACTGCTAAGACAATGACATACAATCCACAAGATGACAAATTAGCTTGTTGTTGTACATGAATGTACTTATATTCTATATTTTCAGGGATACCAAACCTTTTCAAAATTTTTAAATCAATATCATGTCTACCCAAAGTGTCATATGATGACATTGATGAAAGAGATCCCTAGTGGGATTGAAGTATATTAACATCCAATGCATATAGTCTTTGTGATGAAAAAATTGGAGACGTGGTTTTAGCAATGGTGGTCTTGGCTTCTTCAAGTTGCCGTCAAAGCGAGTTTCATGAGGATGAAATCCTCTATGTACTAAAATATCATCATATAATATTTTAAACGCAACATCCATTATTGAAGTACTTAGCCATCTATCTTCTGACATCAAGATTTCTTGGTCTTCCCATGTCAAAAATAATGGCTCCATCCAACAAATTCATGTTAATCATGTTTAGTAAGACCATACGTCAGTACATTATGTTTAATATTTGAAAGATATACAAAATAATATGTATACATATTATGGAAAATTAGATTTGTCACATGTTTTACCTTTCTCTTTTTTAATGTTTGTATGTTTTTCTTCAATGTTTTTTTCTTTTTGAAGGTTGTCTCCAATAATTTGCACTTCTTCATCTATTAAAATTGTTTCTTCTTTATTTGTTGGAATTCCACTTAATGCATGAATTAAACTTTGCATTTGTTTATCTTCCCGATCTTCTCTGATAGCCGCAACTTCCTTGTATGCAGCTACAAAAGAATTTAAATATTCATCTGACATCTCTGGATTTGTTTTCCTTCTTTTCCCTCTCCCTTTTTTTTGAGACAATTTTTGTCCAATAATTCCACGTGTTTGCTTTTGCAACGACGAAGAACTCTTAGATTTTTCATTTACACCTTTTTTATCTCCAACTTCTCTATCGTTAACATTAATTACCTCAATTTTTTTTCTTCTTCTTCTCCTTCTTGTTGTTGTTGTTCTTCTTCATCTTTTCCTTCTAATTCTATTTTTTTACTTTCTTTTTCCATTTCTTCATTTGAATCCATTCTTTTTTTAAATCTCATGGGTGAAGATTGTCCAGTGTCTTTGCCTCCAGGTATTCCAATAATTTTAGGATTAGATCCAATTATATCATCCATCCTTGAAAACAAATCCCAAGAAGATTTCACACCCCCTAATTGATTCTCCGCACTTTGCTTAGCTACATATCTACGTGACAATGATTTCCGTTTTGATTTGCATTGCTCCGTTGTTTTCGACCGACGATCAATGATATTTCTACCTTCATTTACAACTATAGAACATTACTGCCAATGGCGTTTTTTTTTAATTTCCCATATTAAGGTTTAAAAATGTATCATTATAATATGTCAAAAGAAGATTGACTACTCAAGGAGTCCATATACCTATGTCAGTTTTTCCTACTTTTTTACGACCCTCTGTAGAACCTTTTTTGATGCCTTCTTTTGTACTATCATCTTTTGAAAAAGCCATAAATTATAATTATAATAACATATAAAATAGGTGGATAAATAGGTAATCAATTATAATTGAAGTTACACCAAGAATATAATCTCATGTATGTTTTTTATATAAATAAAAAAATAAAATACTTACATTGTTTATATACTTTCAAAATTTTGAAATAAAAGTAAAATGAAATCTAAAATTATAATATCTTTTACATTAAAGTAAAATGAAATCTAAAATTATAATATATTTTACATTAAAGTAAAATGAAATCTATAATTATAATATATTTTACATAAAAATAAAATGAAATCTAAAATTAAAACTAAAATAGTTTTGCATAAAAGTAAAATGAAATAGGAAATTAAAATATCTTTTACATAATCTAAAATCACAATACAAATGTATATTTAACATCTCTTAATAAACTAAGAGAAAATCTCTAGAGCCATGAGCTCGATTACAATGTTATAGTGGTGACAATTTCATTTTTTTATAGCTATATTTTTCTTTGCCAATTGTCTTTTCAACTTCAAGCTTTCACTTTTGTATTTTTGTATAAGCCAATTCTCAAATAAGACTTCTCTATTTTGCTTAGCAATATTTTCTGATTTTTTTTCAACCTCTAGAATGAATTTTGAGGATATGGCTTTGGTAGAATTAAGTTCTTTATCAAAGTCATCGCTATCAACATCTCCTTCTTCGATTAAGAAGTTATGGAGTTTACAACAAGCTATGACTATTGTTGGAGCATATTCTAATTTAACATTCATAATTTTTAATATTTGAAACTTCATTTTAAGAATTCCAAACGCATTTTTAATTTTATCTCTACCAGCTCTCCACTTCCTATCAAATAAATCTTTTTTTGAATCTCCACTTTTAGTAGTATTAAAACATTTCATTAATCCTATCCGTAGAGGATATGCAGAGTCTCCAAGCATAAATGGTTGGATGTTTTTCTCATTTACTTTGTAAACTTGATTATGTGGAAGTTGGTCTGTTTGAAGCATTTTCCACAATAAAGACGATCGGAGGTGGGCAACATCATGGCAACCTCCAGGTGCTTGTACACAAACATTTAAAAATCGCCGCCTATAATCACAAACACCTTGTAATAATATCAAGTGAAATTTCAAACAAATAAAATAGTCGGCAGGAATTTGTTGTGTAGTTGGTTTTCTAGCCAAGCATATATGACTTCCGTCAATTGCTTCCCACATATACAATATTCCAGTTAAATTTTCAAAACCCATCATAATGTCTTGTAATTCATCACCTTCTGGAATACGGATGTAACGATTATAAAATTGGTTCACTAAAACTTGACTAATTGTATGGGTGAACTTGGATGTGGTTGCAGCCGATACACCCAAGTAATGACCACCAATGTATACAAAGCCACCATATGCCAATCTATGCAAAACAATAGCCAAAACTTTATCATTGGGAATTGGGTCCCTCATTGTTGTCCTTTGTTTGGTGATGAATGGAGACAACATTTCCACAAGTTTATAAAATTGCCTATGAGTCATTCTAAACTCTTTTGCCCAACGGCTATCTAAAAGATCCCCTCTACGCATCCACTCTTTTGTGCAAATTTCTTCCCAGAATACTTTTTGCCGATAGTCCAACCACATAGTTCTATTTGGAAGATAATATCGTGGTTTTGGAATAGATGAGAATGAAGATAAAAATAAGAGAAATTTGAGCACATAAAATTCATCATTGTCATCGGAGACTCTTTTTTTGTCTCCTCTCAAATATATGTTAATCAATTGTTTGCAATGTTTTAATTTAGGTGTACTAATTCTTGCCATTGCCGCCAATGTTTTAGATTATAATTTTTTATTAAAAAAAATCAATATATTTAGTGAATATAACAAATATAACATTGCACATTTATAATATTCATATTGGTCATAGAAGTAAAAAAGTCGATTTTCTACTTAATTGCTATTTATTTTATAAAATTAGAATTTCAAGCTAATTACTTTTAATTTAGATAATTTAATCTTAAGTAGAAAAAATTTACTTTGTATTTTTAATTTTATAAAATTGTTAAAATATGAACTTGATGAGACTTATTATGTTGTAATTGTGTCTTTTTTACTTTAAGGCAACTTTCAAAATTCCCTGTCATATTTTTTTAAACTTGCAACTCATAGAGCCAAAATTATAATTGAATTTTCAAAAATTTGAAATGGAGCTTAAAGTAATCTTGCCATTGAAAGTAGTAAATAAGAGTCCCCTCAACCTTACCGCAGCCACTTTGTTGCACCCGCACCCACTTTAAAGTGGGTGTGGTCGCACCCACTCTTAGGGCCGCTTTACACTATGGTGGAGAAGTTCACCGGTCAAGAATTCAAGGGAAATGGAGCAATATGATTGGAGAAAAAATTGTTCTTCACCGGATTGGGTTTACACTACGGCCAAGACTTGACCGGTGGAGAACTTCAAGCATGGATGATAAAATGACATGGCCGCCTATGTGGCAAAACTTTTTTGGAGAGTTCTTCTCCGGTGGGCTCGTTTCTTGTCCGGCCTCAAACCCCCGGACAAGGAACCAACCCACCGGAGAAGAGCAACTTCTTCATGCATTACTTTATTTTTTTTTTTGTCTTGTCCAACATCCACCGCTCGCCTCAAATAACCATGTCTTGGCCGAGACTTCTTGACCAGCCGGTGGAGTTCTCCACCATAGTGTAAAACCCCCCTTACACCCGCTTGCCGCCCCCTCCTACAAACTTGGAGACTAAAAAAAGTAAACCCTCTTGCACCCGCACGCCCTTCTGCCCCAAGTGTAAATGACCCTTCAATGACGAGCGCTGTCTGTTGCTGCGATTTCCCAAGCAACGGAAGGCAGTGACGGTGCGAGGATGATGAACACGCAGCCCAAACGCACCTGGCTCCCCGAACACATGATCCATGCGGCGCACCTAACATGACCAGTGCCCCTTCGAATCCACCCGGCGTATTCCCCATGCGCACCCAGTTGACCCCTCAGTCCGGGCTTGCACGCGCGCGGCAACCGCTCGCTGACCGCATCCCCGTCACCTTCGACGTGGATACCGCCGATGCAACAAGGATGCGCTAACTTGATTCCGTTGAGGATCGGGTGCAGGTGAATTACCCGCACCATATTCTTCAGTTCAATATTGGTGTTGGGAAACAACGCTCCGTTTGGACAAAGTCGCTTCCATTCTGCTCACGCTCATCACTGATTACGAGTGAGCTGAGGTTATTATTTGGCTACAACTGTAAGTTAACGGCAGTGTAACTCATTAAAGGTATAACTTCTGGGAGGGAGAACTGATGTAATAAGTAACCGGCGAGGAGGCGTTCTTACTGTAATAAGGAGCCGGTGAAGATCATCGGATCGGCAGCGCTTCGGATTCCGCCAGATGTCAACGCGCTACGCTCCAGAGGCGGGCGGGGGTACGACGCATGAATCACTCGGAGATCCATCCTTGCGATCCATGAGCCTGGCCCAGTTGACTGCGGACGAGAAGCTTCGGGGGGTGATTACTGCCGTCCCAAATTTGGCCATTGACTTATGCCAGGGAGCTGGCCACTCCGGCTTTTTCTGGAAAGCTCACCAGAAAGCTTTCATTTAGCGCGGCCTGGAGTGTCGGGGACGTCGAGGACAACTTTGCGAGGCACTGCGCTCCAGCTCCCGCGCTCGGCCTATGGGCTGCGAGCGTTGTGAGTGCGGGAACGCCGGGCTCCTCGTCCTCTCGCGGTACAGGATGCCTTTGCCCCGAATCATGATTTGCACTTCGCTCCCCGATCGGAGGCGTGCTGTGCTGTGAAGAATTGAACGCCAGGTTCATGCATGCTCGTTGCTCCTGGCTCAGATGCTTCACGGCCGCTGGTTCCGTCACCTCCACTTCCCGGCGACGGAACCAGAAATCATCGCAAACTTACCATGAACGTTCGACATTAGTCCCCCGCACATGAGCCACAACGGGCTCTGTTCGCAGCCCAACCCCCTCCTGCGGACCTGGGTTCGCTGCGAACATGCCCCCACAGGCTGCCACAACAAACTGTTGGGTTCGCATCCCAACAGTTCGCAAGGGGTTGTTTTACCCATAAAGTAAACCTTTTTAGCCTTTGGGGTAAACCTATCCATCCATCCACGACCACCACCATCATCCTTCTTCAATCTCTCACCAGATGTGTATCACCATCAAGAGCTCTTTGTATTCCTCCACACACCTCTTTCTCTTCCTCCACACACCTCTTTCTCTTGATGTGTTCTAGGGTTTTGTGCTTGCATCACCATGGCAAATTTTCCCGTAGGAGGCCTTCTCAACTTGATGCTCTCCGAAGAGGGGCCTTCTCAAGTGACTCAAGAAGAGGGCCAAGTGAAAAGAAAGGTCAATAGAGAGTGGGAGGAGAGTAGTCTTTCATATTTCTTGAACATGTGTGAGGAGAAATATTGGGAGTATGGACGGAAGCCTTTTAGAGTGGATAATTGGAAGGCCTTTGCCGCGAAGATGTGTACGGAATTTCCCAAAGACCCAGAACGATCTTGGAAGCACTGCAGAGACAAGTGGTTGAGGATGAAACAGAAGTATGGAGAGGAGAAGGAGAAGCAGGGAGCGACCGGAGCGGCACCCACGAAATGGAAGTACTATGAGTTCTTTGACAACATATATGGAGGAACGGCCAAAATTCGAGGTATGCTAAGATTCAAACAATTTCATGCTTTGTATTTTTTTGAATGTTAAGAGCTATGTATTTCAATGCTTTCTTATTTTATGTCTAAATGTCAAAGACATACGTGTCTCAATTGTACACTACATGTTAAATAATCACTTCTCTGTTGTCATATGCTATATGGTTCCATTTTTTGTGTAGGTGTGCCAAATGGTCAGGATCAAGGAACTCGCTTAGCACATGAGGAGGTCCACGATTTGACTAGTGATGACGAGCAAGAGTCTACACCGGTTGCCACTTCCACTGCAGGCACTTCTAGTGCTCCCATTTCTCCACGATCCAGAGCAGAGAAGCAACCACAAGTCAGTGGACAGCTTAACAAGAGTGCGGAGAAGCGGAGGAGAAAGATGACTGCCGGTGATCAAGGTATTGCAACCGCCATCACTACTTTCTCTAACGGCATCCTTGAGATTGAAAAGATGAAGTTGCAAGTGAGTAGGGAGATTATAGAAAGTGAAAGACAAGGTAGAGAAATGCTTCTACAGGGTCAGTTGCAGATGGCCGCTTTGTTTGCAGAGGCATTGAAGGGAAAAGGCCCACCTTGAGATTTTGCATAGTTGTTTTATGTGAATATGGGTGTGGTTGAGTGATTTGTATGGAAGTTTTCAGAATACATTGTATTCAATACACGTTATTATGAATTTGGATTTCACTTGGACATTTTCAAATGCTTGTTGTGTTTGGAGTATAGAACTAGTACATTTTTCATATTATATTTAAGTATATGAGTAAACTATGTCCTCACAAAGTGCGGATTTTTTGCACCACATAAAGACTACAATTATTATCATCATATTATTCCTTATAAGTACCAAAACCCACATTTGAAATGCAACATATGGTGTACAAATTGAAATAAAATAGAGAGGAGTACTATGGTGTAAAAATTGATGTATACTTTATGTGCAAAAGTTTGTATTTGTATTTTAGCCCAATCAAATAACATAAGGCATTTTACACATATATATATATTTAAAGCATTTATTACATGCTTTCAAAGTTTCAAAATGGTCATGTGTTCCACATGTATGATGTTGTATTTGAGCATGATACGGTTGGCATATTGATATGACCTCAAAACAAAATATGTTAATTGAATCTTCAATCAAAATTGTATTTCAAATCTAATATAGTGTCATAGTAGAAGTGTACGGAGTTTTTTAATGTCTCTACAATTTACAAGTTCTTCTGAAAGATGACATTTTTCTTCTTCAAATTAATCATTTCAAGAAAAAAAAAATCACGTCAGCATGTATTCATTGTATTCTAGCAATTATTAACAAAATATGAATGAATGGCAATATATTGCAACCACGAGAATGTACCTTAGATTTATAGAAAGTCATTGACGGTCTTTGGTTATTTAAAGTATACAGAGAAAAAATAATGATTTTGTACTTCTGTATTTTTTTTTCATACACAAGATGAATTTTTGAAATTGAAAACAGAAGGCAAAATATTTAACATTAATTTTAAGGATTCTGAATGATCCATTGCTCAAACAACTTCTGTCGCAAAGCCTCACCCTCTGCCTTGGCACAATCTAATTCCCGGTAAACTGGGAGTCTCTCATAACCAAATCCTTGTACCGGGTCTATATAATTTGCTCTATAACCGCAAGGCTGTGGCAAATTTCTCTCCTCACAAAAATTGTGCAACCAACAACATGCAACGGTAATCGTTGCGGCTTTATCAATCCCAGAATTGAAATGCTTCAAAAGATGCCATCTGTTCTTCAAAGATCCAAATGCATTCTCTATGACCACTCTCCCGGAGTTCATAGCGCTGTCAAACCGCTTTTTTTCTTCATCTTGTGGAGACCTCCAGTTTTTCTGCAAATAGGGACGAATAGGATATGCAGAATCACCAATCAAATATGGAGTGCATCGTTTTCCACGAACATTCACAATCGGCGACTGCAAAATATCACGGTTCCTCAAGTCTCTATATAAACTAGAGACTTTAAACTGTCCTCCGTTGTGAACACCCCTCGGCTGACCTGCACACACATTCCAGAAGATTTTGTTTGCATCGCAAACTGCTTGTAAAACAATAGAGTGAAACTTCTTTCTATTAAAAAAGTCACTTTGTGCAAGAGTCACTCTTCTACTGGGACGGTCGACAAGAGGAATGTGCGTTCCATCAATCGCACCACATACATTTGGTAGTCCGATAATGTCCTCAAACTCGTCGATGATGCTCTGCAAGCGATGACCTGTGGGAATGCTAATGCACCTACTAAATAATTTGTTCTTATCACAAAGGATGTCACATACTATTCCCACATACTTCCGTACGGTAGATCCCCCAACTTTTAGACGATCAGCTATGTGTTCCGGAGAGTAGCCATGCTCAAGTCTATAGAGAACTATAGCAACTATTTTCCTAATCTCCAATTGAGGTCTAACGGGGTTTATGCAATGCGATCTCAAATAAGGTGCCAAAATATGAACTAAATCATCAAAGGCATTTGGGCTCATTCTATAAAACTGCATGTATTTTTTATGACGCATTTCCTCCGATGCCCTCCATACAATGGGTTCTACAATAGTCCAATGAGTGTCTTGCCTAGGCTCCACCCACCACACTCTTCCAAGATGATTTTTCCTTGTCCCAATCAACCACATAAGAGGAAGAAGCGAATATCCATTCATAGACTCAAGCACGGTCCACGCTCTTGACTTATGAGTGATAGAATTGTCCATTGTCATGGAAAAGAACATCCACGTAAGCACTACCACACCATAGAAAGACGGGTCCATTGTTGCATACAATGCACCTATATTCAAAGAAAGTCCAACAAAACTTGTTTCAAAACCCCAACAATCCACAAACTATTAAAAAAATACCCCGAAACAAGGCTAAAAAGTACACCCAAAATACCCCATGCATTCTCCACAGCATATACTACAACTTAAAACAAAAATCATTGAAAAAGAACTTACCAAATGAAAGTTATGTTATTCCAAACTTGCCCCTCTCCACAAGCATCACCATAAACTTGATAGCCCTTCTTCTCTGTGACCACAAGAGTTACTTAAATCAAGGCACAAGGCATTTTGAAGCCCCTCCGATTTCTATGCGGGTGATACACTGAATACTTCCCCCCTAGCCGAACTGTTGGAATTCTAAAATTACAAAAGTTATGGGGCATGTTGGAAAAGGGATGAGGTGGCAGTGACGCGGCATGCGAATTACCATGTGAGTCAGGCGCATGTGCAGCGTTGGGGCTCCAAAAAGTCTCTGACGGTGGGGGCCCGCCACATTCTCCATTCTGCAAACTACGCCCTGGTTGGGCCTCATGTGCGGGGTACTATTGTCACCCTCCAAAGCTTGTGATATGCTCACCAAAGTTACCAAAATCTCCTACTTTCGGTCTCAACACTGACTAAGCTCCTACTGCAACATGGAGGCTGTGAGAAGGTAAACCCCCCTTAACCGATGTGCATGTGTGGGGGAGAACAAAAACCTTTTACAGTGATAGCCAGTAGAAATGCAATTTCAATCCAAGTGATTTCATATTTTTCCGATGAAATGTGGATTAGTTATGAATTTTCAAGGCGTGCTACCTTGGTTAGCCATTGGCCGCCAATAGGCACCCCCCATAAGCGCCGATCGGTAGTAAGGGGTCTTGACTATTGTAATAGAAGATCTCAGTTTGGATGGATGAATGGGTGGTAATTGGATAGAAGTGAGTTGGATATATCCTAATTTAATAAGTCTTGGTTGTTTATGGGGGGGGTCACCTAATCAACCATAAATAGGTATCTAGTGGAACCCCATCATGGTTGTAAATACAACATAAATTTTATCATTTGAGAATTTATTGAAACTTTGTAGACATGTGTTGTATTTTCTCTCCCTTCTTTAACCCCTAAAGGACCAACGCATTTTAGAAGAATCTCTATTCCATTGAATATGAAATTGTCAATATGAAATTTTTGAGAATGCAACCAAAGGATCTTCTCCTAAACTTACATGAGATGATGTTGTAAAAATATAGTGAATTTTGACTGTATGGATTGAAAGATAATCACAGTCAAAGTGAAAACATTTGTACCCAATAGGTACACTTGGTCCTTTAGGGGTGAAAGGTTTTATGGCACCATTTTAAACCCTAAAACTCTTCTGCTATTTCTCATTCGGAACACTCAAAAATTTGTCATCCTAGTGTAAAGAGCCCTCAGAGAGAAGTTAGCATAGGATCTTCATCCAGACTATCTAAAAAACATGCCATGTAAATTTTAACTTAGAGCATCCACACCCTTTCTTGGCCAATTAGCACGGCGGATGAACGGGTAGATCCGGCGACTTTGTAATACATGCATAAGCAGTTGGTGAATTGTACGGATGGCGCCATGCATTGCATAATTAACCTCGGAGACAGCCAAAAATCACTCTCTACCATGCCCTCTCAAGCGAAAAAGCGTTTATTGTTTGTGCCTTGGACTAAGCGTAGACCGAGCTTAGGCTACATGCCGGTTCCACAATGGTTGGAAGGTGCAAATTAGAGGTTGGAGGTAGACCACTGTAGTGTGCACATTGCGAGTCCTGGCGAGTGGTGTGTCTATCCATGGCCAACTAAACACTTGCCATGCCAGTTGGACGGGCAAAGTGTGTGGACGCTCTTGAAGATTGCATGTGCCACTATGATAAAATGCAAAATTACGCAAATTAAGCAGAAATTTTCTCCAGGTGACGCTCACTGCACTTCCAATGCTACCCTTGTATTGTTACCCTTCCATTGTTACCCTTTTGATGTTACCCTTCTAGATGTCATGGGAGAAGGGCACTTGGCTGACTTCCTCTCATCACAAGCCTGAGTTGAAAACCTGATCTTTGCTCATAGCTCTGCTGATAATTATCATTAGATGCTCGGAAGCCAGGGGACTTTCTATCCCTTCTGCGACACATGTGAGTGTTGTGAGTACATTCCTTGGCATGATTCTTGCATGCACCTTGATTACATAGGTTTGCTCAGTGACAGGGATTGCAAAATCAATTTCTGAAGATCAGAAGAAATGAGACAAAACTGCACTTCCAAGGAGTCAGGTAAGCCAAACAAGCATGTAAAATGTGGAGATACCTAGACGATACTCTGCAAATATCTGTGATAATGCTCTCCAATATCCATAGATATTATCTCTAAAGGTGGCTAGTTACTTATAATGTTGGTCGGCATTTTAACTAAAATTCCAATATTTTTTTCAATTCTCCCATGTAAAAATAACAACCAGGTTTTTCATATAGCTTTTGAACTAATTTTAGCTAGTTTAGGAATTGTTGCCACTAATTGCTCGTCAATCCCTACTCAAAATGAATTTTGTGGTCATGACAATCCATAACCTACTAGTGACCCAATACCACCCAGCTCTATACCCTTCCAACATACTAACGATGAAATGGAGGATGTCCTTACATCACTTCTATGTTCACTTATAAATGCATGGCTTTTCATCTTTGGAAATCTAGAAAAGTATAGAAGTGGGTAGAATGGGGTTGTTGATTGGTTTTCGATTGTCCTACCTTACATGATGTAGATCCAATGACTACAATGACCCCATGGAACATTCATCAAGCCACATTGACACCATATTGGTCGCTCTTGAGACCACTCCATCTTTGAGACTCGGATCATTTGGTCATCCGTGCATGATGGGCCTAAGAGATATGCATAAATTTCATGTTAATTACAGTTTGGGCTAAGTTCGTACTTTAGAACAACAAAGATACCATCCAATACATGGGACACATTTGTAGGTAGTTTTAAAATGTATCGAGATTTATTATATTCAACATTGAATTGAGAAGTATGCTAATATCACCAATACTTCATGAAATGATATGTAAAAAACCATCCCATAGGGATCTTATATGTTGAAATCACATTCCTTCATTGTTTTTCAGTTACTTCCTTTATAAAAATTGATCAGCAATCCAAATTCTAGACAAATCAAAATATATGACACCCAATCGAGGTTCCCTTAAGCTATATAAAATTGTCACTCCAAACCAACTCCACAAGGAACCTAAATATGCCCCCAAAAAATTCAAACATGTGGTGAATCAAAGCTAATCCAAACTTCTAAATACTTGGAGGCGGGAATCAAAAAGGAGTATTTTTTAATAAATTTTATTATATACCAAGTAAATCCATTGAGTCAAACCTATCTCAGAAAAACCAAATAATATTATTTTAAAAAATTACCACCAAAAAGGTAGGATACATAGGGTCCCATCCCCGTTGGTCGAGACCAGAAGTAAAGTTTCCAAAAAGTAACCCAAAAGTAACGCCAACCCCTAGAAAAGTTACCGGGGCGTGCGCTCCGAGAATACACGGACCCGACTTTTTCGCGGGATGATCAGAATAGAAAGAGCACACGCGCGGCAAGAATCGCATGGAAGCCCGCTTTGTCCCTTACTACTATAGTCACTTACCAGTGAGTTTAAAGGCCCCTTTTCGCCCTCACTATTCACTAACTTGGCCTCTTGAACGGTCGCTCTAGCTCAGTCAGGTGCATTCACGTGCATGCACCTGCATGCACACAGACACTCGCTACAGCGACTTGCCGCGGACTCCGTGCTCGCTCAGGTTGCCGTTTCCAGGCATTGGGGTTTCGTGAGTGCGAGGTTAGGGTTGCGATGGGGCTTGCGATGGCGTATTGTGATAGCTTCGCGGATGGGGAGTATGCGGAGTCTGACTTGACGGATACGGAGGTGGAGGTGGAGGACTATGAGTTTACGCCGCGCGCGTTTGAGCGGAGGGGCTCCAAGCGGACGTACGGGGTCGTGCCGGTGGACGGTGGTGAGCGCCGGAAGCGGGCTCGTCGGGTTGATGAGCAGATTGAGCTGCTGAGAGCGGCCATACCCAATTTGCGCACTGTGAGTGTCTGGGGGGGGGGCCTTGATTGGCAGCCAGCTTCTAGGTTTTGGTGCGGTCGGGGTTGTTGCTGATTTTGGTCTTCGGGTTGCTGCAGACTGAGAAGGCGTCGATTCTGGCGGGCGCTTCCGAGTACATCGAGAAGTTGCAGCGGCAGGTGCTGGCGCTGCACGACGAGTTGGAGGGTTGCAGCAGCGATGACGACGAGGGTGATGTGAGCTTGTGTGAGGATGGTGACGAGGAAGCAGCTGCGAGCGGCGGCGAGTGCAGCAGCTATGCATGCTCGCGTTCTTCTACGGTAGGTTGCACTCAGGGTCGGTGGCTGTCTGTTTTTCCGAGCCGGGGTCTTTTCGTGCATGCAGGGACCAACGTTGTTCGGTGTGTTCTTGCAGGTGGAAGTCGTACGGTCGGACGAGGGTTTGCGGATCCATGTTCAGTGTGAGAAGCGGCCGCATGTGTTGGCGGATATAATGGAGTTGGTGGAGTCCAGTGGGATGGCCGTGGAACAAGTCAGCATCGCGTACCAGGAGGATTCGCAGTTTGTGTTCGACTGCCTCGGATCAGAGGTACAAGCCCAACTTTCCAACACAGCTCAGAACCACCCACCGACTTGCCATCCGACTCTACTTCCCAGTTCTGACGTCGTCGTGATTTTCAATGTGCAGGTTGCTGGTAAAGCTCGTGCAGACAAAAAACACGTAGAGACGAGGCTAAAGTCGCTCATCGCTGATCAACGAAGAGAGTAGGTGGCTCTCGACACCATGAGCCCAAGAAGCACTTCACACCTCCTGATGGTGAAAATTAAGCGTGTCCATTGACTGCTACACCACGATCTCAGCGCGGCCATCAACGTGATGCCGCAGTTGGCTTCAAGCTGGCTGTAGCTACCGAACCATGGAGCCCATTTCGCCTTCACGTATATATATATACATCCAAGCAGAAGCTGCTGCAGACAGCGGAGACCTGGCCGTCAATGTATCTGAAACGCCTACAGCTTCGCTGCTGATCAGGGAAGAAATGTATATGATCTGGTGAAAGTCGTCGACCCTTTCATCCGTAGTGTATTTTGATGAGCAATCAACGCCTGCTCAGCGTTTTGTCTGTGCTCCTTGGAAGCAGTGGAGACAGTGAGATAGTGCACTTGTGATAAACCGCCTCCCTGATGGGTTGGTTGGACCTTGATTAAACTTTGCAATCAAAGAACACAAACATTGGATCTAGAAGTTTGTTGGACGCAAACTTTGTTGTGGTCACTTGTTTCGTGTGTGTCGTGTCAGATTGGATGGGATCATGAGCAAGCTGGTTTCTGGGCCATGTACTGATGAAGAGGGGATAAAGCGGATCAATCAGATCTATGCATAAGTTATCCATCTCAGTGGCAGTGTCAGTGCATGGAAGCAAGTGTCACAGCAAGAGACCGATCTCTTGCCATGGTCTTTTCAATACCATCCATGATGTAGCCATCCTTCAAGTAATAAATGAGGGATATGATAGAGTTTCCTTCACAAAGTCACATAGGAAGAGGATAGAGTAGGCATTTGAAAAAACTTCTAAGGTCACTTTTGACCCCACAGACGTGTAGGAAATGCAATGCCAAAGCAACATATCCCTACGCACCATAAGGGGTAAAAGAATAGCTAAAACAATGTGTTGCCATGTGGAGGGGCATGTATTCCCAGCGTGACACAGTTTTCCCGCACCTATTCTCTACTATTCATGAGTTTTCTTGATGTTCTTGAAGCCAAGAGTGGACAAATTACATTGTTCATGCCTTGTATGCATCTGACACATGGAGAAGAAGCACGTGGAGAAGAAGCTAGAGAAAAGAGGTTAAACGATGACTTTCCGAAGAAAACTATTTTTTCAAAGAATAAGAATGGACATTTTTTACCTCTAGAGTTCAAAATAGGCTTGAAAATTGAGCTCTATCTCCTTTGCAGCTACATGTCCATTTCCAACCATTCTCAATCAAGTTTATAGATTCATAAGGGGTCCCACGGTGGAAAATGGATAATGACTTCCATTGCACCCAACAAATCTTTCCGCCTATTTTCAGACTTCACATAAGCCTTCTCTTTTAAATGCGGTGATAATCCTTTTTAGGAACGTATGTATTGTGCTTTTCTACTTCCAAATGTGTGGTATACTCATGCATTTATTTGAGAGCTATGTGCAAAAAGCATCTCCATTGGGGCATGGGGTCCTGGCAGATTTGCCTAGATAACGTTCAAAGCTCCAAAAGAATCCCACCGCAGGCCGCTAAGTCGGCATCTCGCTCTGCCGGGCTAGCGCCAAAAAGACTTGCAAATGTCAAATCTAGATGACTTGCCGGGTCGACGCCATTCTTTGGCGTCTGGGGTGGCCACTCATGTGGCGCCACGTGACATCCTGTGATTGGACGCAATGTCAAGTTCTAGTCTTTGGGAACTCAAAATGTAAATGGCAACATGAATTGGGAGCTCATAAGGTCTTTTGTCAACGTCACTCATATCTACTAGCCTAACGCTTCTCCGGTTGATCTCCGTGGGCTGTGAAATTTTCTTTGCCATGCTCTCTTCCGTGCCGATTCCTCCCAAACATTCTATGTCCTAGCGGGGAATTTTTCCTCCGAGGGGTGGAGATGCTTAAGAGCAAGAGCATGGACCTCATTGGCTGCAATGAGCTTTAGTAGCATAAATACCTAGGAGGAAGTTCATCAACTCCATCATAATACCGCCCTCCATTAGGGGCCATCCAATGTCATCTCATATGCATTATAGAATTTATTTTCATTTGATATAGAGTTAACAAATCCTTTCATTCATTTATTGACACATAGAAAAAATGTCATTATGCCCCAAAAAAAGGAAAATACATCTGATCTAATGCACCAAAAATAAAAGAAACTAGAAAATGCTAAGTAATAGTAACAGTATATGAAGAAACAAACAAATATAACCAAAGTCAAAACCAAAACCAATCCAAACCAGCAGCCTTAAATCGATTTCTAAACAAACATTTCCCAAAGTATATATTTGGGATATATTTGGAAATAATGGAGAAAATACCATCCAAATACATACATACATCACATATATCATATAGTGTGTGAGCATCTATGTGGTATTTTCCTAGATATTTCTAGTCCATTACCGAACCCAAGATCAACAACATAAGAAGAGAAAAATGGTATTTTATCAATTATGATAATTTAGCAACATCCAACAAGTATAACATGAGCAGGAATTTGGGGTCAACAATCATTGATAAGCGTCCGCATGCAACAATAAGGCACACCCTCTCACAACATCACGATGGAAATCCAAAACAATGAGCATCTTGCGGACAACAAGATGGATTATTACATAATATTGAATGTATAATATTTGGAAAAAAACAAGAACAAACAATTAAGGAATACACATTAGAATTGCACATGCTACCCATGCACAAACTTATAATTTGGACTTTACTGTAGAGATCATAGTTGTTACCGGATCCCAACACACATAACTCAATGTTCGTTTGAAGGGGCGTGAGTCACTGATCCTTCTGTAATTTGTCGCATATTTCAATAGAAAAATGCTTTGACTTGTCGAGCCTTAATGAGAAATTGAATAGGATCAGCTTTTTGTTTGTTCTTTCATTGTGCAATGACACATGACTTTACCGTATTATAATATGCCACTGCATTTGTCCCTCACAAGAATATAAATTTACAAAACGGTTCTTTTTTGTTTTACTGTACTCACGGATAAAAGAACATTATATAGAGAACCTGCGGTATTAATTTCTACCGCTTACATAAGTCATGGATGCCCTGGCCTTATCTATCTGTAGATTTTGCTTTTAAAAGCTGATCCATCTCTTGCGTCATTTCCTACTCTTACTGATATTTTACGAACCGTTTCGTACAAGTCTCTTCCACAAGTGCGGTAATATGTTTTGATACATTACATAACACCCTAGCAACGTAGGTAAAGCATTTTTCATGGCATGAACCTTTTTTCAAAAAACAATTTTAAAAATTAGCTGCAAGGGTGGCGCCCGTTAGAAGGATCACTTTTTCCTCATAATCGCCGGATTGAAATTTTGGTCCAATGGCCACTTTTGGCCTCCTCATGACAGGCAAGTCAAACGGGTTGGAAATCTGGGTGAGTTGAAATTCTTTGCCGTGTTCCGGAAATCCAGCTAATCCATCGAGGGTCATATTTTGCTCCAATTCCAGCTATTTTGGTCTGGTTGAACCTTGACATACATGAGCAAAGTCAGTCAAACTGTTGGATATTTACAACTTATGCATGACTTGATGGACACGTTAGCCCTTCATATTAAACTCTTAACTCAAATTAGTCTCTTTACTCAAATTAGTCTCTCAACTAAAATCCACCACACCACTTTTGGTGGATTTCAACCCTTTAGCGCCAATGAGCTTCATAAGGCTTGGGGCAATCCATGAGGGCCGCTTCACACTATGCCCAAGTCCAGAGGCCGACCGTCAAAATGAGTGGCCAAACTATGGTGAGAGGCCAAACTTTTTTGCCAAAAAAATACATGAAATAATATAGATTGAAGGTTTGGCCGGTCGTGGTGTGAAGCCCCAAAGGCCAAAGTCCAAAGTCCAAACCCCATATCATTACGCCAAAAAAAATTAGCCCAAAAAAATCAGCCAATAATAATCAGCCAAAAAAATCAGCCAAAAGAAATCAGCCCAAAAATTTGGTCTCTTTCACGACGGCCTTTGGAGTTTGGGCACAAGTGTGAAGGCCCAAAGTCCGGACTTTAGCCATTCTAGCAATCTCATTGTTAGAAATGGACAGCTTCTCGACTTGGCCACCAAGTATGAAGCGGCCCTGAGTGTAATAGATCATGTACAACAACATATACACGTAGGGTACATTTCATTGTTCAACCCTCTTCATTGAAAGCAACGTAGCTCGCCAGTGCTTGCACCAACACACCCAGGAATTGTTCCATTTGAAGGGTATTCACTAGTGCTAGACACGTTGCGACAAAAAAAAAGTGCATTTATTTTATACACGAGGAGTTGTAACCAAAACTACACCCAAAACAACCACTTGGGCAGTTAAAAAGTTAACCCCTAAAGAACCAAGGCATATTATTGGAATCTCTACTCCATTGATTGCTTGGGGGAACTTTTGGAGAATGCATCCATAGGATCTTCTCCTAAATTCATATGAGATGATGTGATAAGATCATTGTGAACTCTTACTATACGTATTGAAAGATAACCGTAGTAAAAGCAGAAAAATGTATTGCCCAGGCGGACACTTGGCCCTTTAGGAATTATGCCATTAGTGCCCAAGTCATGTTTCTCCAAAACCAAGATATGTGTTGGTTTTTTTCTTTGAACTAACTTTAATGGAAACAAAATGCCTAATTTTAGCACCCAACCTTACAAAATGAACTCAAACCATGACTTAAACCTTGGAGAAAATTTGCTTAACACCCAACCGTTGATAAAATTGATTCTTTTGTTTAAAGTTATTGTATAGCGGTATTGAAAACTGTACTCTGGAAAGTATACTACTCTATCCATCAACACATTCTTACAAGAAATTATTGAACTATGAATAAAAGGGGTTTACATGTGCACTAGGTCGATTGCTTTGCATTGACATATCATATATGAAGAAAACATTTATACACTATTATTGATGATATTATACTTCTGTCTACTTGATTGTATACGAAAATGTTCCAAACTTATACAAATTAAAACAAAAGTTTTATACGCAATGAGAGAGATCAACAATCACAAAACAATGAAGAATCCCTTAAAGACAAATTTCAAACCAAAATCATTTTGAATGTGTATGAAACAGTACCCTGCCCCAGCTACCAAAGGGAGTCAAGCTTTTTTATGTTTAAAGCACCATAACTTTTTCCCTGTAAGTCCAAAAAAGAAAGAAAAACTCCCTCCAAAGATAACCCGTATTCCTATTCCCGCAAAAACAATCCAAGGAGTTATAATAAAAAATGAATTTTCAGGAACTGCCCAAAATACATTGGTACGCTGCAGGTACAAAGAGTGTGCCATCAATTATGTTCAAGTTTGTGAGTGCACATTCAATTGAAGCCGGAGTTGTTGGACCATGTCATGGTACGGAACTATTTCATTGTGGAACATGATAGTCAACAATGGAGAATACCGCACAGAATCCAGTTGCATGCTGCAGGCTGCCCATTGGCTTCATGCCTCTGCATGGAACTTGAGGCCTTGTCACGATATGAGGGCCCACGTGGCCCTTGCCGTGAGATTCTAATCAATTCCCATGTAACAGTTGCGTACTTGGATGGAACTGACTTCCTTGAGATATTATCTCCCGTTGAAAAGTTACACGTTGGAGAAAGAGGGTATTCCAACAACTCTTATTAACACTTTAACAATGGCTGATGGTTGAATCTGTGAGCGTGATAGATTCTGTAGATTCTCATCTATCACACTCGTAAATTCTCCATCAGCCATAGCTAGCCTGGTGTTAAAGGGTTAATATTTGTCCAGACAATGATATAAATACCTCCTGGTGCACTTAGTGTTTTCCTGACTAGTTTCACTGAGAACATATTCAAAACTTGAGAGGGTTTGGAAAAGAGGGAAGGGCAAAGAACATTGTTTCCATCATTGGTTGTAGGGTCTTCATTTGTACTAATGATGCTTAGAAGAGCAAGACTATGTTTCACCAACACCACCCCAAAAGTACATCTCCGAGATGAGATACAACAAAGACAAATAGAGACAACTTTTTCAACATTTTGAACCATAGGATCTTTAGATTAACTACCACAAGAAGTCACTCAAGATTTTTTTGTAAAATTTGAATGCACGGATTGTAATATAGATGCATTTAAAGTGTGTAATGTGGTTTTTCACTTCCCTGAGCGGCTATGGTCAATGTAATTTGACTCAAGATAATGGCATATTTTTCCCCTAAACATTGCAAAAAAATTTATGGATCTATGTTCTACCTTGTGTTGGGTCATTTCATGCAAAAATCACAGGTAATGGAGGTGTTAAGGACAAGGGAAATGGACTTGCAATGACTAGAAGTTCAGAAAGTAGCCATTTACTTAGAAAACAAATTTATCTTGTTAAAAAAATATAGAACTGTTGGATTGTACGTATGAATGGTGGATAGAATCATTATGCCTTCTTCTATCAAGAGAAGAAGAAACACTAAAAAAGGTAAAATATTTAATTTCTACCTGTTTTACAATAAAAAAAACAAGGGTTGCCGAGAAGTTTCCTTCACTACTTTTTGCTACAAGAAATTGCACTATTTAGCTCTATAGTAATATTGTTCAACCTATTCTCCCCAATTTTAATTCAAAACATTGTAACTTTAGTTTTGTGCCTTTGTTTTTCAAAAAAAAATCCAACAAGCTACTACTTATCAATATCTCCAATATAAATTTCAAAATTTCATAATCCAAATCGACATTGATATAAGCTATCCAAATTCACTGAAAGCCCACCTTTGGACTTTTGGACTCTGGAGGTCGTTTTGAAAGCTCCTTATATTAAAATCATAAAACTCATTGAAATAGATTGGTTGGTTTTCTTATTTGAAGTGAAGTAATCGCTTGACTATTTTGATTGGAAGTTATAGTTTTAAATTGGATCAACAAAATTCAACTTCACTTGTTTCAAATGTTTGTATCACACAAGGTCTTATTTTCATTACTATTACCTGATTCAAATAACATTAGCTAATCATATTCTAGAGGAAAAAAAGAGGTTCAATAGCTTTCTTTTAGAAAAAATTCTCAAAGTGTTGATGCTCAAACTTGCTCAAACTTGATCAAAATATTTTTTAGTTTTCTTTAAGAACTTGCTTTTAATAACCCCTAAAGGACTAGGCCTTGTGCTTCACCCAAACCACTCCAAAACTGCCACTTTGAGATGAGATATTATTAGACTTATTCAAAGTATTTTTTATTATTTACAACCATTAGATCTTCAAGCTAACTAATACAAGAAGACACCCAATTTTTTTTGTAAACCTTGACTGTACGGACTGAAAGATATATGCATTTGAAGAGTGCAAATTTTATTTTTCTATAGTGAACGGATAGGTTCAGCGTACTTTCACTCAAAATAATGGCAATTTTTTGCATTAGACATTGCATTAACCCAATGAATCTTTGTTCTACCTTGTGTTAGGTCATTGCAAGCCAAAAATCACAAGTAACGGAGGTGTTCACAATAAGAAAAATGGATGTGCAGACTAGGGGTATAGAGAATGCGCTTTACTTTGGAAAGCGGTTTCATTTTTTAAATAGAGAAATAATTGTTGGGTTTAAAATCCGAACTATGGAAAGAATCATCATGACTTATTTTGACAATCATTTTGAAAAAATTTAAAAATCATAATAAGTAAAATCCTTAATTTCTATGCGTTTTTAAGTGAAAACAATGAAGGTTGCCAAGAATCTTCCTTAACTACTACCCGCCTCAAAAAAGTGTAATGATCAACTCTATAGTAGCACTATTTATCTCTGTAGTACCTTCACTAGCTGCCAAAAGAGTGGAGCTTTGTATGTTTGATGCACGATAGTTTTTTTCCAATAAGTCCAAAAAATGGAAAAATTCCCCGCAAAGATAACTCATATTCCTATTCTCACTAAAAATTTAAAGAAGTGATCATCAAAAATGGATTTATAGGAACTTGCCCAAAATCAATTTGTACCCCATAGGTACAAATGGTCGTTAGGGGTTAATCAAAATCTAAAAGGTCCAAGCAAAGCTCTTGGCAATATTTTTAAATTCGAAAAATGAATTTCAAATTTCAAATTGGATTCTTATTTTTTATGTAGAATTATTTTTGGATGATCTTGTATGGCAAGGTGTGAAACCTTTGACTTGCCTAAAAATGGTATTATTCACATAAGAGTGTTTCCATTCTTCAAAACTTAAATGAAAGTTTTTGTTTGTAGTTTGATTTTTTTTACCTCAATGTTAGTTAGAGGGTGGGAAAAATTGCAATTGTCTAAAATCCAAAATAAAAAAGCTTAGAACATTAATTTTATTTTAAGCCAATTGTGAAATCATATATGTTTCCACAAAACAACTGCTTTGTTGCACTTTCATACGTTGTTAAGAATGTGTAAAAAATTTGACACTACAGATAACGAACCAAAAACGTAAGAACGCCTTTTGAGAGACAAAAGTTCTATATGAGTTGTTTGAAATTTCAAAAAGTATGATTATTGTTTTGTAATGCTTCAAGCATTGGAATACATATTTTCATATAATCATACTTAAAGATGAATAGAAAATACTAAAGAGAAAGGAAAAAATTTGAAGTACATTTTTTGTTTTCAAAATGGATAGTCTGGCATATTTAGATTCATACATTTTAATTTGAATATCTTAAATACACATTTCACTCCTCAATTAAATTCATTGGACATATAATAGGAAGACATTTAATTGATTTTTTAAAAATTCTTGACATTTTCAAAGGGATTATACATTTTTCTTTGATTGTTGATTTTTTTTAAAACATGTATATTTAATAAGTTGATGAAGTCAGTGCCAAGTTGACAAATATTTATATTATTGAGTAACAATTTTTTTTAAATAGTGTAAAAGTGCATAACATAAGCTATATAAGTCATATATAAATAACTTAGATTAAAGTTAGCTTAGTATTCTTTCAACTTACAAGTCTAGATGTATACCTTATCTCTATATGTACATATAAGGTTTGTCTTCTCGGCACAAAACCTGGTGGATAAAATTAATCAAATGAAATCTCAAAATGCGTTAGATTTGGACATGGTATTGCACTCGGCCAAGGTATCAAGCCATGATAAGATATCACGTGGCGACATGGTATTGCACCATGATAGGGATCGAGTAGGACTAAGGTACCAGGTGACAACATGATATTGCACCATGAGAGTGTATTGCGTGCTGGTCTTGTGCTGCGCTAGGGGACAAGGTATCATTTCGGAACATAGTATTGCGTTGGAGCAAGGTACTTCCTCGGATCATTGTATTGTGTTTGGACAGACAGCTCCTTTGCTTGTGTGGCGTCAAGGTCTTGCCTTGGGCCAGGGTATTGAGCCGGGACAAGGTGTATCTTCGGGACATGGTATCCCACTGAGACATGGTATTGCGTTGGGAGTTGGGACAAGGTTTCTCTTCGAAACTTTGGGTTTGTAAATCGCTCGTCTCGTCACTCGTGCAAAAACAGAGTCTCCTGCTGGGCTAGGACATCAAGCCAAGACAAGGTATCTCTTCAAGATATGGTATCGCGTCGTGATGAAGTATCGCACAAAGACAAGGTATTGCGTTGGAACATAGTATTGCACGACGGCAAGTATTGTGCCAGGCTAGGGTATTAAGCCGGGATAATGTATCTCTTCAGGACATGATATAGTCCCACAACTGCCATGGCCTGTCTGAGACAACAAATATCTACACTTGTGATGTAGTATTATCCCATCTTCTATACTTTGCCTTGGAAATTTCAAATTGCATACATTAGTTTGTTAGATATATAACGGGCAATTTGGGGAACATGGGAATGGGAAAAGGGGAACGTGGGAACAAGGCAACGAGGGGGTCAAGCCTCAAGTGGAACTGACCATAAACTAAGCACCACTCAACCATTTCCTTGAGATGAAAGTTAGCCCCCACATGCCACTCCCTAAGCACCAACACCCAAGTTACAGTATAGGCCACTCCTCATGTTTCATGAGCAGCCTATCCTTCCCCAACACACACATTCATTGTACTTGCTGGGCACACTCAAAAGACCCAATGAACACCCTCCTCAGTCCCTGCTGTAAAGGCTCTCTTTGCATGTGTAAGAAAAAAACAAAAACAAAAAAACACCCTCCTCACCAGATATTTCACCCATCATTCCCATAGATTCCCTCTTCTCTCATAAAGGTCCATTCTTTAAAAAATTGCAAATAAAATAAAATAGAAACAATTCCTCTATCCTCATCCCATGACCGCGTCCGCCACATAAGGTAGGCCCCCCTAAAACCGACAACTTAAAGAATGTGCATATATGGATAGAGGAGATAATTATACTATTATTTTTCAGTGATAGCCAATAGAATTACAATTTCAACCCAAGTGATTTCATATTTTTTCGATGAAAACCGAATTAGTTATGAATTTTCAAAGTGTGCAGCCATGTTTAGTGGGTGGCCAGCAGTAGGTACCTGCCATAACCGACGACCAAAAGTAAGGGTCTTGGCTAATAGCAAACCTCCATTTGGAGCTGAGTTAGTGGTAATGGGATGGAAGAGGGTTGGATATACCCCAATTTTATAGGCGTTGGCTAAGGATTTTTGTTGGTTATGGGGAGGCTTTCCTTTTAGCGTGCCCCTTCATTCCACCCAGCAAGCATCAGGATCATTCTATGTCCTCCCCAAACTCTTTATTCAACAATAAAGGCTTGGAGTTATTTAAAATGCTCCATCATCCCTGGAACCTAAGCCTAACCGTTGGGAGATTCTTTGTGATTTTTGCTGAGAAATTCCCCCCTGCATAATATTCATGGTACTTTTTGGGTTGGGGTGGGGTGTGCACATGGCTCATGTTCCTTACTTGACACACGACACTTGTGGTAAACCACCATCTCAAATTCGGGGGCCTTGCCATCCAGTAGTTTCATTTTGCGACAAGAAGGGTGTGTTTCCCAAGGAGGCGCCACAAGCCTCACCTTTCATGAGGAACTGGAGTTTCTTTTTGCAACAAGAAGGGCGTGTTTCCCTAGGAGTTGCCACAAACCTCACCTTTCATGAGGACATGATAGTGTTGGAATATGTTGTCTGATCAAAATGGAAAACTGATCAATATGGTAGGCTTCATGATGAAGAAGAAGAAGAACGCCGGTCCCCGAAGGAGGCCAGCGTGAATAAAGTGTCCGTCCATTCCACCACTAAGTCCATGGCCACCGGGCATGGGTTAGTAGTATGGAACTACTTCCCTGTTCATGATGAATGTATAGCTAAACCCCTAAAGGTTCAATGTCCCCTCGAGGGACATTTTGGATTTGGATAGGGTACCACGTTCTCAAATTTAGGAATGATGTTCTGAGGTTTTTTTTTATTTTTCTAGAATGGCAAATTTTTATTAGCTTTTCATAGACATGATTTTCATAGTAATCCGACTTAGGGTTCAAAAGTTACAATAAAAAATTTGATGACAAAAATAACTCGTGCAGCAATTTTGTGTGACCTATGACAAATAGTGTAACAAAACCCTAATAAAGTCTAAATTCAATAGAAATTAGGCTTTTAGTCCATTTTTAAAAAAGAAAAATTATTCTTTGAAAGGAAATGCAAATCTTTGCATCTACCGTAGGGATATTTGAATTTCAGTATGTTGAGAAAAGTTGAAAAAGGATGTGTTATATGCAAAACTTGTTAGTGTATTGTTACTATAATGATAAAAGTTAACTCTCAACACATAGTTGCATTGTAGGATTTTTAAGGACATCTTCTACCCCTCTTCTACTTCTAATATTTAATGGACACGTGCTTAACATGATCCTTTCTTTGTTGAAATTAGAAAATCACCGCCCATAGTGTAGAAAATCACCGCCCATATTGCAAAAAATTGTCGTAGAAGGTGGTCAAAGTTTGCTAAAGGTGTTTAGTATGACCTCAAAAAAACTCCATGTCTCACTTCAAATGCTAATATCTTTCACTATGTGCGTTCAAGCGTCCCAAAATTTTAACCACACCCTCTTATACAACTTTAGTACAAGATCCTACCGTTACATTTTCAAAAACATTGTTTTGTATCATTTTGTGTTGAATGCAATGCAAAATGGCAGTTTTGAAGTGATTTTGGTGTGAAAATGTAACACACATTTTACGGGTTAAAAGGTGGAGTTTAGAATCCATCATGAAGTGTGTGAAAGAACTACAATCCAAGTTTGTATTTATCACCATCTTGTTTTTGTCTTGCTCCGTCTCACAAAGTTTCCATTAGTTTATTGGTTTATTAGTTTAGATTATACTACCACTTGGTAACCCTCTCCAAATCCTCCCCTCCGAAACAAATTCTTGGAGAACACCTAAAACTTGAAAATCACCCAGCATCAAAAGATTCAAAGTCCCATTTGGCAAAGACTCATGGACTATGGTAGGTTTGCATGAGGCGGAATTACGACAACCAACTCTAATCACACCAGGATCAAAGCCTCCACCCGTTTCAACGCCAATTAGGGTAATTTGTAGGATGTGTGTAGTAAAAGATGTGATCATGTCACAAGGACTAGATGAATTTACTACATTGAAGATGATATCTCTGTGTGGTCCTTTTTTCTCACAATCAAATCTGAGTTTAATTTGTAGCAAAAAAAAAAACCAAGACTATTAAAGGATTCTCAAGGCACACTCCAAATCGAACAGAAGCAAGGCAACAACCCGCCTCTAAAGCACTTGGGGTTGTCACGAGAAGAAGAACTCCGGTCCTCACTGAAGGGGGCCGGAGTGAATAAAGTGTCTGTTCGATCCACCACTAAACCAATGTCCACGGTTGTCACAAGACAATATGTAGGAGGCAAGGCTAGGTGAGAGGGTTTCATTAGTTTTGCTCCTTGCACTACCGGCCCTTGCATCCCTCCGTTTTCTATCCCCGATTCTTTTTGCAATTCAAACTCTGTTTGTTTTTGTCCCCAAATAAAATGAATTAAAAATAAATAAAAAAATCACCGCCCATCCAAAAAAAGAAACCAAAAAAATTCAAAACCAGCTGATGTCATCTTGTGATGAAAGAAAAACAAAACGAGAAAGAGGCGAGGGTTGTGAAAAGCAACAAAGGCCAACACAAGGAACATGAAGCGTAGTCCGTAGCCATAAATGGAAGCCATGTACCGGAGAGTGAGGACAAGTTGACCCCTAATTCCAGCAGCACTACCACCTCCACCGCCACAAACAATTAGCAAAAGAATTTGCAAAAGGTAAAAAGCCGCAGCGGTTGTGTGTCAGTAATAAAAAATAAAAAACAAAAAACAAAGGCAACTCGCCCCGGGCAAATTGACCCCTCGTTGGGAGTTACCCAAGATGGGCCCCGTCGTGATTGCAGGGGGGTCATTTTTCTCGCCCTCTTATTAAGGGGCGTCGAGAGGGTTTTTTTTTGTTTTTTTGGGGCCTACGGTCATTGTTTACTCCGGGCCACATCTAGAAACAAAATAGGGACCAGGTTTGACCCCACCACCTCGTGGCCCCCTCGGGTAACTCCCAACGATGGGGACAATTTGCCCCGGGCGAGAAACTCCTGCTTCTTGCAACTCCCATTTGCAGCGCTCTGTGGGAAATGCAAAAGCGTGGCAATCCGGGTCCACATGACTTTTTTTTTTCCTTTTTTTTTTTTGCACAAAAACAATCCGGGGTCACATGTCAACCCACTACACTCCACATCTACAGCGCCGCGCCCACTTTCTCTGCAACAAACCTCCCACATGAACAACACACCAGCCCTGCTCCCCAATTCAATCATTCCGGGGGAGCAGCCTTCCCCTCTTCCGCTACAAAATCCACAAAACGTGTCTTGTACAGCCATTTATGTTGTTGGAGTGGGACCCCTGCCCAAGAGGATAAGGCGGCGCCTCTCCCATCCACAACACCAACGACTGAATATAGTGTGGGTTTATGATTGATCCACACTAATTTTATCGAGCACATGCATGTCAAAATTTGATTGGCTAAGGATAGCCCTAAAACCGACAAGTTAACCCTTGAACGCTGAAGCAGCTAGAAATTGGCTTCTGGGATGACATTGTTGGATGATAATCATACGTAAACAACTGTTTTTCATCCCCTTTTTTTTGGGGAGAGTTTCTTGTATGTACAAGTAGTAGATGATGATGAAACTGGCCTCATTGAGGTAATCATGTTTTATCTAAGAAAGAAAATGCTTGTGACACGGATCTTAATACAGTGAAATTGAGAAACTTCTAGCTCTAGCTCTAGATCAAAATTCAAGCCATCAAAATGATATTTTTTGAATTTGAGTCCAACTAATGAAATGAAGCTAATGATGTCTAGTTTCCATACCATTTTGAAAATTAAAAAAATACGTAAAATTGAATAAGTTATAGCAATTTGAACTTGGACCTATACCCGTGGTTCTAATTTTAGCCGAACACGGAACTTTCATTTACACCACAAGTTTTGGCACTATAATGTCCACCTTTGTTGAAATTTTCAGATTTTTTTAGCATAATTTGAATTTAATATGAATTTTCTTCTTTTTTTCTTTAGAAAATCACAATAAATTCAAATTTCCACAAAAAAATATGTGATTTTCGTAACATAATTGAGACATATGATCTCATCTCTGACTTTTTTTTAAAAAAAAATTCCACTTATATTTGATGAGAAAATAAAGCTTACAATTGATTGAAAATTTAAATTGATGCCACGGTAATAGGCTCCGTCGTTTAAGGGTTAAGGAATGTGCATATATAGAGAGAGGAGATAATTATATTTTTCAGGGATAGCCAATAGAATTACAATTCCAATCCGAGTGATTTCATATTTTTTTGGATGAATACTGAATTAGTTATGAATTTTCAAACTGTGCAGCCATGTTTAGTGGGTGGCGAGTACTGTAGTAGGTACTCCCCATAACCAACGACCAAAGGTAAGTGTCTTGGCTAATAGTAAACCTCCATTTTGAACTCAGTTGGTAATAATGGGATGGAAGTGGGTTGGATATACCCCAATTTTATAGGCGTTGGCTAAGGGTTTTTGTTGGTTATGAGGAGGCTTATCTTATATGTTTTCAAGAAAATGTGTGTTTGTCGCCAATTGGATGTAGATTTCCAAATAGTGTAGAAACTCGAACTATTCTAGTCCACACTATATTCAGTGTTTGGTGTACCTATAAGCAATCACTAATTACGAGTAAATCTCCTAACTAGGGATCCAAACAATAAGATTGCCATACGTAGTCGTCACAATGGGGAATGTTTAAAAGTTTTGGAAAATTCAAGAGATTTGCGTAGGTGATACCCATGTACGGTCAGTTCCCTAGGTTTAGGGTTTAGGGTTTAGGGTTCAGCTCCCTCTTCAGATGCATTTCATACAACAATTTCATTATAACATGCACCTTGGGAGAGAACAAATCTTCTCACTTTACAACAAGCATTACCACCCTTCTCCATTAGGACAACCACTCAAAATAACAGCATTCGTGTATGGCATGCAGAACAAACAAGGTTGTTGTAAAGGGAGTTGACTATAATGTCTAGGTGATATCCGAGTGATGTCTATGTGATATTTATGTTATATCTATTGTATCTGGACCACTATGATTTGGAAATATAATTGGTGCCGAAGTAACTATTGCTTATGTAATGAAAATTGAAACCGTGGCGTGGTATTGCAGGCACGAGCCAATTTTGGCAGTTTTGGCACCTCCCTTCCAAATAATTTATATCTCCAAATCACAATAGTTCACACACAATGAGTATCACCTACACATTACATGTGTATGACCTAGACAAATCCCTTGAATTTCCAAAAAAATTGGACAATCTCCAGTATGTCGGAACGCGTAGGGTAGTGGATTTTTTAATTTTTTGTTTTTTTGTTTTTGGCACACACGAGATGCTGCATTGGTAATGGATTTTTTCCCTTTTTACGTAAAGAGGATAAAGGGGGTTGAAGCCGTGGATAGTGGACATGATCCATGTGGGCGGCAAGATCCATGTGGGCGGCAAGATCCACGTCAAATGACCCCCCAACATCTTTGCCAAAAGCTTCCTCCCGCGCTAGGTGAAATTCTATTTTTAGCCGTTGACCTTGCACATCGTGACGTCAACTATGTGTCTTTGGTTTTTCACCATATCATTTTGTTCTCATTATTTGTATGTTTTATTGTTAACTCTTTATCCCTAGTTTGGTATTTACAATTTAAATTGTTTTATTTGCTTACCATTAGAGGATTTGTTGTTTAAATTTGTCATTTTTGATTGATTATTCATTATTTATTATTCTTATTGTTTTGATGGCTTTTGGTTGCTTGTCTACATTGGAGCATGTCATGTGACTCCACTCTCACTTCCATTCATCACTAGAAAGATGGTAAGAGATGGCCAATGGATATAAGAATGAACGGCTAGAATTGGTTGTTGGTGCATATACCATCTTTACATTCAATGATTGTTAGAACATCCGCACTGAGTTGAACACTGCTTAGCATGCCTAAGTTTCTAGCCGCGGACGAGATGGTGGCTCGGCAAGCAAGTTTGCATGGAAGTCCGCACTGCGCCTCCACCAAGCGACCCACCAAACTTTCCGTGTTGAGTTGTCATTCACGACACCGCAGAGCTCATGCGATTCTGGCCACTTCCAACGTTGACCAATATATTTGGCGTGCCCTCAAACTCCATGGTAGGTTGGAGCACGTCTCTTTTGGTAGAACAACATATTTGGCGTAAAGAATGGAAGGTGAGGTAGGGAGATGTTGGCATTGGATTCCTCGTTGGCGCAACAGGTGTGGCTCCTCATACTTCTACTCCAACATCCATGTCTTGCCACACGACTTTGACTCCCACTTCCTCTAGTGCTTCCATTTTCACTTTCAATTTTAACATAAGTTCAAAGCATAATAAATCATGGTTGCCATAGATCAATGTTCAACAAAACATGCAATGCCAGTTGTCTCTCACTTGCACTCATACTCTCACTTTTCAAAGAAGAAGAAGAACGCCGGTCCCCGAAGGAGGCCGGCGTGAATAAAATGCCCGTTCATTCCACCACTAAGTCCATGCCCACCGGGCATGGGTTAGTAGAACGGAACTACTTCCCCCTTTCGAGGGTAGACATTATGAACCCAGTAACAAGCAACAAAGAACAAAGGACCAAGATCTCAGAAGTCTCTAAAAAAGGGGAGGGCGTGTACGGTGAAATGCAAATGTTAGTCTATGGAGGGGGGTTCGAAGCGTCAGGAAGGGGTTGGTTGTTTTCAAGTTTTCGTTTATGCCGGAGTATCGACATAGCATGTTGAATTGCAATAGTGTTAATATTTGAAAAAGTGGTTTTGATTGAAGTGATGGGGATTTTAAATGTTTCTTCAAGGGATGTCATTGAGGGAATGAAGGTGGTGGCTCTAGCACCTGCGGTGATGACAATGAGGGGGTCTACTTTCCATCCTAGTGCTTGAATATCGTCAAGTAGTGGTTGGTATTTATTTGTTTTGTTTGCAATAGTGTCCGGAGAGAATCTATCATTGCAGTATGTGAGTTCAATAAACTGATTCACTTTTCAACTTCTATTTACTATTGAAACTTTGAGCATTCATGAATGATGCGCACAACAAGTTCAAAATGTTGTAGTGAAGGTATTTAAAAGGTTTGTAGCAACCTACTATTTCCAATACTCCACTTGGTCCATTTTTTTTAATAGAACAAACTGAATGATCTTAGCCAAAGGAATATAAATTTTCCTCTAAAACAACTTAAAGGATTTTAAAATATAAAGAGACAAAATAGAAAGCATTAATTTAGATTTTAAAGTGTGTATTTAAAAAAGGACATATATGAAAGCCTTTTGCCCTAAACTTCCAAGAGTCCCCTTATAAGACTTTTAAAGTCCCCGAGGGGACTCTTGGGAATTTAGGGGTTAAAGATGTTTAACCCTTTAGTGCCGATGAGACCCAAAATGGGACTCTAGAGGTGTTTAAACTCAAATTGCATGAAATCCATGAAGAATTAGGTTGTGAAATGTGAAGTTTAGATTTGTGCACATATTACATGAACATTCTACACAAATGAGATCATGATTTGGGATTATAGAACTCATGGAAAAGCCAAGAATACAACACAAAATATATCAAATACACTAAAATATAGTGAATACCATGCCACATACTATGTTGTATTTCATACACATGCAAAACGATTTTCGTCTTCAATTTTTAGTGAAATTTGTCTTTAAGAGATTCTTCATTGTTTTTTGAATGTTGATCTCTCTCACTGGGTACAAAACCTTAGTTTCAATTTGTACAAGTTTGAAACATTTTTGTATTCAATCAAGTAGACAAAAGCAAAAAGATCATCAATAATCTTGTAAAAATGTTTTCTTGACATATTATATGTCAATGCAAAGCTATTGACCTAGAACATATGTGAACCTCTTTTATTCAAAGTAGAAAATTTCTTGCAAGAATCTATTGATGGATAAACTAGTATACCCTCCACAGTGCACAATTTTTGTTACCAATATACAGTAACTTCAAACACTATAATCTTTTCCATCAACCGTTGGATGTTCAGCAAATTTTTCCCAAAGTTAGGTCATGGTTTGAGTTCAATTTTGAAAGGTTGGATACTGAAATTAGGCATCGTATTTCCATCAAAGTTAGTTCAAAGACAAAAATCAGCACATATCTTGGTTTTGGAGAAACATGAACTGGGGTCCAAAGGTTTAAGTACAAGAAGTATTGGATGCGATTTGATAGAGTGCATAGTTTATTGTTTTCTATGCAAGGGAAGAATGATAAAAGTTGGATCGGTTTACAAAGTGTTCCATATGTACAGTTCACGTGGCCAAATTCATGATAATGTACGGTATTCAGATGCATCCACAGAATTCATGATAAGAGGATTACATTCTTACCATTCCCTTTATGCTTAGATTCATTCATACTCCAACCAACCAAATGTTTTTTCCAATCATCGTCTGGTGGGCAGCCTTTTTAACGGAACAAATAGTTGTGTTTGATTATTGATACAACGAGACAGATGTTGGAGCTCTCATGCTTCCAATGACCCCATTATGTGTGCATTCCCCACGCGCTGCAAGTGAATCATTTAAAAAACAACACCTGGTACTGTGGTTAGAGGATGAGTGTGCACTTCAAAAAGTACGTCTCAAGCTGATTAACCCTTAAACGCTGAAGCAGCCAGAAATTGGCTTCTCGGATGACATTGTTGGATGATAAAAAACTTAAACAACTGCTTTTCATCCAATTTTTTCTTAGGAAAGTTTCTTGTATGTTCAAGCATTAGATGGTGATGAAAGTGGCCTCATTGAGGTAATCATGTTTTATCCAAGAAAGAAAATGCTTGTGACACGGATCTCAATATAGTAAAATTGAGAAACTTCTAGCTTTAGCTCTAGATCTGAATTCAAGCCATCAAAATTATATTTTTTGAATTTGAGTCCAACTAATGAAATGAAGTTAATGATGTCTTGTTTCCATACCATTTTGAAAATTAAAAAAATACGTAAAATTGAATAAGTAATTGCAACTTGAACTTGGACCTATAACCGTGGTTCTAATTTTATCCGGACATGGAACTTTCATTTACACCACAAGTTTTGGCAGTGTAATGTCCACCTTTGGTGAAATTTTCATAATTTTTTAGCATAATTTGTATTTAATATGAATGTTCTTCACTTTTTCTTGAGAAAATCACAAAAAATTCAATTTTCCACAAAAAATTATGTGATTTTTGTAACATAGTTGAGACATATGATCTCATCTCTAAAATTTTAAAAAGAAAATCCACTTGTATTTGATGAGAAACTAGAGCATACAGTTGATTGAAAATTTAGATTGATGCCACGGTCATACGCTCTGTCGTATAAGGGTTAACCCTTAAAGGACAGAGCTATGACCGTGGCATCAATCCCAATTTTCATTCTAATATGTGCTCTAATTCTTCATCAAATATAAGTGGAAATATTTTTATTTTATTTTTTAGAGATGACACCACATGTTTTGTTCATGTCACAAAAAAACGCAAGATTCTTTTGTGAAAATTCAAATCATTGTGATTTTCTGAAGAAAAATTGAAGAATAATCGTATCATATACAAATTTTGCGTAAAAAATATGATAATTTCACCCAAGGTGTACATTATTGTGCTGAAACTTGTGGTTTAGATGAAACTTCCGTGTTCAGCTAAAATTAAAGAATTGGTCATCCATGATAATAGGCCTAAAGTTCAAATTGCAATAACTTACTCAATTTTATGTATTTTTCAAATTTTCAAATTGGATTGGAAACTTGATTTGGGAGAATTCATTTCATTAGTTGAACTTATTTTCAAAAATATCATTTTAATGACTCAAATTCAGATTTAGAGCTAAAGCTAGAAGTTTCTAAAATACACTACATTGAGTTCCATGTTACAAAGATTTTTTTGTTTAGAGAAAAAGTTACACACTCTATGAAGGGTATCTACAGTGCATGCACTCATTGACAACACCTTCACAAAAACTTGGATGAAAGTAATGTTTTATCATCACGTGGGAGCATTTTACATTCTTCCATCAACCAAATTTTGGTCGCCCCGACGTTTAAGGGTTAAGTATCATGTAATATATTTGCCCCATCGTAGAATTGTGCAAGATGGATACCTTGAAAGAATAATTTTGGTTAAATACCACATGGAAAATTTACCAAATGAATCTTAGAATATATAGAGAAATAAAATCAAAACTAAGATGTGAGTTGTAGCCCATGAAAGTATCATACATAGGATGCAGGAGTGGAAAAAAAAGTGTGTTTTATTTAATTTTTATTTATTTTTATAATTTTAAGAATGTCACAAAACAAATGGACTTCTCTTGAGAATTTACAAAGGTCATTGAGGAAAGATCACTCCAGCCTTGATTATAATACTCCTCAAAGAGATGATCAATGGGGGTACAAGAAGTTGAATTTACGCCAATGACCACCGTGCACTTGGGTGACGATGACAATCTTTTAGGGGGGATCCACTATTACGTCTACTATTTTGCATCAAACCTATGTCATGTTTGAAGTAGGTTCCCTTCATCATACATCGTGCTTAGAGGGAAAAATCCATAACATATTGCACTCAAGTCTATGCCTTGTGCATGAAAGTTATGCTTGTATTGACAAGTGCACTCTCCATGCTTCTTGTGTGTGTGTAGACCTTGTGCATGAAAGTTATGCTTGTATTGACAAGTGCACTCTCCATGCTTCTTGTGTGTATGGGTGACAGTTTTTGGATAACTTTTAGTGAAATCTTTTTATGTTTCTACAGTATAATGGTTATCTTCAAAACTCAATAATGTGCACTCATCCCTCCCATAAGCTATACCTCTAATAAGTTATAATGTCACTAACTTATAAGCTCAGTTGGCTTAAGTCTACTTTTGACGTGTAACCTCTTCTAACATCCTTCAACCTTGGTAGCACACATTGTACATGCTGAATCTTCCAACGGAGTCGACAATAATAAGAATGAGAGTAATCATAACATCATCGAATGAGCAATTTAGAACAAGGAATTACAACAACAAAACAAGATGAAATTTGCTTCATGACACATGTCAAGCCAAAGTCTCCAATGTGGCAGTGTATGGAGGTGCAATTGGGCTGAAGTTACCAAGTCCTCTACTAAAATCACTACCGACTACAATTGTTATTATATAAGATCATACTGACACACGTGTTCATGGATTCGATACTTTCATATAAAAACTAAAAGCGTGTACGATGTAGGTACATCATTTTATACAATCTTCACATTAAAAAAATTACATATGAATTCCAGGTAGCACTTTTACAGGAGGAACTCAAGAGGTGTTTGAGACGATATGATTTCCATGATGGTTGAATTCAAATACTGTAATGATAGATTTTCCCATAAGCAATTGAAAACAAAATAAAAAAAATATCAACCATTTATTAGTGACATTGTAGCTCTTGGATGGAACATTGACCCCTTTATTGTCATTACCGCTGGAGCTAGAGCTACTACCTTTATCCCCTCTATGCAAAGTCTCATAAAAACATTTGATATCCCCATTAACTCAATTAAAAAGACTTTCACTAAAATTAATACCATTGCTATTCAACATGCAATGTCCATACTTCTACACAAACGTAAACTCAAAAACAACCAACCTCTCTTATACTTCCATGACACCTCTTAGAATTAATTATTAAAAAAAACCTTAAAAACACGCATTTAACCTCTACAAATCATATCTTGGAATAGAGCCTTGTGGCTCCAATATATCCCTGGTCCTAGTCATTGGTTATTGGTTATTGGCTATTGGTTGTTAGTCACTGGTTACATAGTGTCTACCCTCGAGAGGGGGGAGTAAGGTAGAGGCACCCAATTCCAATCGGCCATCAAATTTCAAAATGGCAAATGCATAAAATGGTGCATGAAGTGACCCAAAACTGATACCTCAAAATCTAAAAACTCTAGTCATTATCAGCATTGGGTCATGACGTGTGCAATTTTGGATTGCTCCACCTCAATTGAGTTCTCATTGGTGGCCTTGCCTCAAAAGCCAAACAAGGCCAATTGCCATTGGATACCCTCCATGAGTTGGTTATCCATGTCATGTCTTCCCTCTTTTACTCACTCTCACTTGTTGGCATTGGACAAAAGAGGGCACTAGATCTCACCTACTCTACAGTTTGATTATGGGCTCGTGTGGCATGTGGGCTTTTAAATTCTATATCAATTCCAAATCTTTGAGATTAAATTTGAAAAAATCTTTGTTGAGTTTCATTCCTAATTCCGCATCTTTATACACAAATGTTTTTGACATATAATGTCATTTGAGTCCCCATCTAACATAAGCGATCGGAATTACTCTACCTTAGTTCCATACTCCTAAAATCTATGTCCGGTGGACATGGATTTTGTGGTGGAACGAACAGACACTTTACTCACTTCAGCCCCTTCAAGGACTGGAGTTTTTCTTGTTCTCCTTCCATGATGGTTTTGTGAGGTACTTTATTCTTTTAGGACTGCTCAAATATAGTGTGGACAAAGGGGGCGTTTATTCCATGGGCAGGCCTCCGACCATTATAGAGGCTAGCGGCAAGTAGGCCCTGGATGCATGGGGATCAAAAAGCAGGAGCAGCAGTGGCAGTTTTATTTTGGGGTCCCATGCAACGCAAAGTGGGCTCCAAAGGCGGGGCCAACAAAAGCCCAAAGCAACAAGAAAGGGCAAAAGTCCCCCACTAGAAGCGCCAGAAGCGCTCAACCAATGAACCTCCAATAATAGAAAAACAACAACAATAGTCAACCAATACGTGTGAAAAGGTAAAAATACAAAATACCCACTGATCCACCACAAAATTTATATGATCGAACAAATAACATTCCTTGCTTGGTTCTCTATGATGAAAAGTTGTAGTTGTTCTCCCGAATCAAAACTCATTGCAAGAAAGAAAACATAAAATAAAAAGAAGTAAACATCAAGAGAGAGAGAAAAATAACTACCAGATATGAAGTAAAATCACGCTCTCCCTGCAAGAAGAGAGAACACTAGCCCTCTAACGTCGTAGAGGCCCAAAATGGACCTCTCCAAGAATTCTGCGGCGTTATCCTTTTAAGAACAAGTGACCATTTTGACGTTGTTTTGGGCACGTAAACCTCTGTAGCAAGCGTCATAGGGAAAACAAGAGGGCGGAGCAAGATGGACATCTACGAGGGCTGGCGCCACCAAAATCGATGAAAGCATTGGCAAGTAGAGTGATTTCCGTGAAGTGGGGTTGCAATGAAACGTACCCTCTATGTTGATGATGTTCTGGATGATCTATTACCTTCATCCTCCCAGGCCTCCCACGCTCATCGACATGAACCCTTAAGCGTCAAAAGGTGCCACTGGCAGCCACAAAATTCTACATGTGTAGTGTCGTATTCGAACATGACAAGGCTCAAATATTGAAATGACCTCCAAATGAAACATGTTCGCTGAAGAATCTCCAATCCAAAGGCGCAAGCCTAGCTAAACTTCAATACATTTTTCATATTCTACAAAGTAAAATACATGCCTCTATATACGGTTCCCGAATGACGTTAAAAGGGCTAGACAAGGCAAGGTAGAGAGAAGCAAGGTAGAGAGAAGTAAGGTGGAGAGAAGTAAAGCAGAGCGAGACAATCGAGTAGAGAGAAGGTAGAGGGAAACAGGGGAATGGGAGGAAATTGGTGGCAAGTTGGAGGCAGCAGGGCAGCAGGAGCAGCAGCAGTTGGGGGCCCTGGCAAGGCGAGAAGCGCATGCCTGCACACAAAAGGGCCTCGCACGCCGTGACGCGCGCTCCGCTCCGGCCCCCCTCCCCTCACATGATAAACTTAGTCCACCCCACCACCCCTCACCTCACCTCCCCCACATACATGCACCCCACCCTCCTCACCTCCTCACCCCCAACTCCCCCAACCCACGTACATGCACCCCCACTCCCACCTCCCCCAACTCCTCTTATTACACCCTCCACTTCCTCCACCTCCCCCCCAACCCCCCTTATTTCACCCTCCTCACTCCCAACTCCCCCAACCCCCTTGTTACACCCTCCACTTCCTCCACCTCTCCCAACCCATTTTATTACGCCCTCCACTTCTCTCCCCATTTTGGATTGCTTGCGATCACCGATCGGCGTTGGAGTTTGTTTTTGGGGGAATTGGGAGTTTTGGTCTAGGTTGTTTGCAATGGCATTGAGTGTGGGGGTGGCCATGAGGGAGTGGAGGCGGTTTTGTGACGTGGGTGAGCACCATGAGTCGGACGTGACGGACACGGAGGAGAGCGACGGTGATGACGACGAGGAGGAGTTGGAGTTTGGGGGTTCGTTTGCCTCGGTTGGGGTGTTGGTGGGTTCCAAGCGCACTTACGGCGTGTTTCACGAGGCGCGCTGCCGGAAGCGCCCCCGGATTGACGAGCAGCTGGAGGCTCTGCGCGCTGCCATCCCCAATCTGTGCACAGTAAGTGAGAGAGAGAGGGAGGGAGAGGGTGAGGGATTTTTTTTGTTGTTGTTGTGGAGTCTGATGATGTGGTGTGTGGGGTGCAGACCGAGAAAGGGTCAATTCTGGTTGGTGCGTACGAGTACATCGAGAAGCTGCAGAGACAGGTGCAGGAGCTTCAGTCGGAGCTTGATGAGGAGGAGGAGAGGAGTTCATGTGAGGAGGGAAGAGCGAGTTGCTGTCGGGGTGACTTGACGGTGGAGGTGGTGCGGACGGAGGAGGGGTTGAAAATTCATATTCAGTGTGACAAGAGACCGCGCGTGCTGGCGGACATCATGGAGTTGCTGGAGTCGAGTGGGATGAGCGTGGAACAAGTCAGCATCGCGTACCAGGAGGACGCGCAGTTCGTCTTCGACTGCCTTGGATCAGAGGTCTAGCAAATGTCTGCTTCATTCAGATTGAGTTCCTGTCAATTTGAGGAAACGGTTGGTGGATGGATTGTGAAAGATGCGAACCACTAGACGTGTTCAGAAAGAGAGTCTGCTCGTTCGTCCTCATGGAGGAAGTGACATTAAACTCGCGGTCATTTTGGAGTGTTTGCAGGTTGATGGCAACGGTATTACAGCCGACAGCAGACACGTCGAAGCGTGTCTCAGGTCTCTCATCAGAGATGATGCGTGAATGTGGAGATGATGATGGTGGGATTGAAACCCTCCTCGCATTTCATTCGCCCCGGCGGTCACGCAGACAGACGCGGAGCTGCTGCTGCTCGAGGAGCCGAACTCTCAAGATATCAGTCTACTTCTGGCTTGCAGACAACGCTTCGTCATTCAAGCCGAGCGCACTCGCCATGGACGTTGAATGGCGATCCACCAGGAGCAAGACGAGGCCATGGCGATGACCCCAGAGTCAGCACTGATCATGTCGGAGGACACCGTATGCGTTTGATCGGAAAGGACGACATGATACACATCTCGAGGCCGGCGCGTTGTATATTACTAGTCTAGAGGCAGCAACGGCACAGGAATAGCTCATTAATTTTTGGTTCCTATTGAGGAACTTGAGAGACAATTCATTGTTCTCATTTGTAGAAACTCTCATTGATTTTGTGACCTTACATCATAATTTGTAAATCACGAGCCTGGTGGCCGACTTCCTCTCTGTCAAAAAAAGGACAAAGCCTGACCCTGTCAACACAACTGTAAGCCAGATCACTTCACATAATGCTTCTGCGCTGTCACATTGCAACACACAAGATCAGTGTAACGTTTGGAATCCTATGCCCTCGGATTCCAGTCCCCAAACATTCCTCTTTTGTCTGTTTTTTTTTCTTTCTCTGTTCCTTTTTTGAAAGCGTTGTAAAAGAATATTGCCGGTCAACAAATCCGACGACGTTCTTACATTAGGCAAACTTCAGTAGAAAGGTGAAAGTACCAGTGATGTTGCTACAGAATCTGTAGCTCGACTGAAGTGGGCCTTAATGGTGGTTGATACATATGTGTCATGCGGTTGGAGCATGTTGTGCGTGAGCAGTGATTGCTGCCTTGGTAACTGGGGACGAGACCATTTATTACTGCTGCTCACCCCCCGCACTACACAGTCAATATTAAAGTATTATCACTGTGTGCGTGCTTGAGTTTATTCACAGATCTTTGACCCCACGTGTGAAACGGGTCCTCGCAAACGCAAAATTTTGACCGAGAAATGCAGCCACTCAGCGTTCAGAAGCAGTGGGCCTGACTCATGAAGACTACTAACATTAAAAGCCTCAAATAATGTTTAATGAATGCTCTGAGGTACAACCAGAGATAAAACGTCGTACGGCAAGAGCTCAGAATTGCCTTCATATGCACGGGGAAGTTATGACAGGCACCTCGTTACAAACAATAATTTATGGCCTAAGTACTTCACTAAAACCTGAATGATATTACTTTAGAAAAGTAAGAGTGTTCTCCTCGGTTCACTGCGGGGATAAGCAAACCAACATTTCGTGCCAGTTCAGAAGGTGAAATGTTCAGGACTAGTACCTTGACTTTGCATATCAGATGAAGAAAAATTCAGGGCAGTCAAACTCCCTCACAGGTCTCGACGGTGTTATTGTTGCATAAAACAGTACGTTGCTTCACGTGGAAGGAAGTGCCTGAACGTACCAGAGGAGCATTGCTTCATGGTGGAGCTAGCTACTGTTTTACTAAGGCATTGAACCAGTCCTTGGAGCGCAAGCACTCGAGGTCAGCGTCCTGAGTCAAATCATAGGCGGAGATGGCATCAACAAGCGCAAGCTGATTCAAGGCCTTGGCAGCATCAGCTTCGTGGCCAGACAGTGCGGCTGCGCACGCGAGGTTGAAGAGAGCGTCGCACTGCTCCTCGAAGCTCAGCTTGTACTTGTGCTCTGTGTCTGGAAGAAGACGGTCCACAACACCACCAATCAAGCCGATAGAGTTAGTTAAATCCACTCCTAAACAAACCTAGAATCATGTAGGGATTCATTTGAGGTATATTGAGGGTGCCAATAAGATACCCTCCTATTTTACTTGATGATCCAATTTTTTACTCACTCTTCCGATCAATGGAAGAGCTTGGTGATCTCTAAGAGAATTTCAGCCACCTTGGAAAAGGAGGGAGAGGCCGTGTTGTACCATGCATCTTAGCCACCTTTTTCCTCTTTGAGATGATTACAGAATTTTTAAAATTAAGAAAGAGTTCAAAATTTTCCTCTTGATACCTTAACCCTCAAAGGACGAGCGACTCATTTTGGGTCATTTTGGCACGATAATCTCGATAGCAACTACTATAGGCCACCTCCATGAAAAGACTTAAACTATGGAAAAAGAGGTGAAGGAAGATGGGCATCTATTGAGACAATCGCCACAAAAACCGGTGCAAGCATTGGCGAGCAACAATGATTTCCGTGGATGGGGGTTGTGATGAAATGTACCTTGTGCATAGATGTTATTATGCGTGATCTCTAGAACATTTGTAGATTCCCACAGGCTAAAAAAGCTCGTCGGCCTTAAAGGGTCAAATTGAAAGAACTCTAATGAGCAAAACAGGCTAAAAAAGCTCGTCGGCCTTAAAGGGTTAAATTGAAAGAAGTATAATGAGCAAAACTTTTGTATGAAGCAGTACCTGCTGCAAGGAATTTGAACGCCTTCATGAACGCTTCTGAGCTTTGCTTCCAATGCGAGCTTGCAATAGCTGGGTTCCGTGAGCGAGCCAGGAGCTTCCCTGCTGCCATGTGAGCGTCACCTAAGCCCAACAAGCTCTCCACATTCGTGGAATCTATAGTCAGCGCTGCCGAAAACCCAGCAGTCACTGCTTCCTCTAAAAGCTTCAAAACCTGCAGCAGCCCATATCATAGGGTCAGATTCAACTAACTCTAATCCCCTGCCAAAGTCAAGATTTTCCATTCAACAAATTCCGTTTTTAAAAATTATTACTACATTTTTTTACAAGTTTTTACAAGACTCATACTATAAAAACGACGGTTCTGCTATTTCTTTCGAACTTAAAACAGATTTCATAAAATTTTCATATTAAATTTATTGTTTTTCTGGTAGGGTATACCAGAACTATGAGAGGTCAAACATGAGCAGGTATCAATAAACAAACTAGAAAAGTGGTAGCAACTAAATGTGTACTGGTAGCAGCACTCCGTAAAATGATCATATCCTGGCAGTACTGTAGACCTCAGAAATAATATGAGATAGTAGTATTTTTTGTTGTCCACACGACGGTCCATATGATTGAAGAGAATAAAGAATTGGTAAATGTGAAACCTGCTGCTGCTGCTGCTGCTGTGACTGATCAGGATGAGCAGTGAAGCGCTCAGCCTGACTGGCGAATGACTCGCCGAGAGCGATGAAAAGCGTGACATCAGTCTTCTTGAACTTGATGGCGGACCTCAACTTCTCCTGCGCTTGTCGGTAGGCTTCACTGGCCTCTTGTAAATCAGGTGTGCGCTGCACCAGCAATTCAATGCCCTTGTCAGAAACACAAATGGAATGATAGAATCAAATAAAATAAGAACGAAAACAGACACAAGCCTAACATTCTAGAACCAATGCTACTATTCCAGCCTCTTGGATTGTAGCAAACTTCACTTTTGAAATGAGCCATCCTCATTCCTGTCCTTACACACACATCTACTTCTTCCCTGTTGTTAGTTCTAAATGGGCCATGCTCTTCTAGTTTTTGGAAATTGCATTCAATCTGCAAGAGGAACACACTCGAAAAACTTGACATTAATGTGCTTGATGTAAATTAGTGTAGATGATCCACATAAGTTTTTCAATCCACACTAGATAAAAGTGATCAGTGTAGGTCTAGAATGTTGAAGGTCTCACCTCTGCAAAGGACAATAAACCAGCGCTCCAGTTCTGCAGCAAGCCTCCCAAGTCATCGCCAATGCGAGTATCCGCATTGGCACACGCCTTACTATAAACCTGCAGGCCATGCTCATAAATCTGCTTCACAGTTGGAGCCCACGGTTGCTGCAGCATGGAATGCAGGAGCTCTGCTCGTTGGACACAGCAATCCCCCACGTTGGTGAGAAGCTCCACATCCTCAGGCGTCACAGCCAGGGCTCGGGAATATCTGCTCTGCATTCCAAGCTCCTCTTGCATCAGCAGGCCACCACCAGTAGTAGTTCAAGAAAAACAGGTTGAGAACAAGAGCAGAGTGTTGTACCTCTCATCTGCTTGCTTGTAAAGCTCAGCAGCCACTGCGGCGCCGCCCCCTTTCTCCTCCGGGATGCTGGTGGCCAGCGACGCCCACTCGCAGAGCGCGTTCCCAGAGTTGACAAGCGCTTCTTGTTTCAGCTCTCCCACCCATTCCAGTGCACACACTCTCTCGTACATCTCAAAGCTCTGCCTGCCACCAACCGGAAAAAAAAAACCACTAGGCACGTTAACCCTTAAACGTCAGAAGGTGCCACTGTCTTCTAACATGGTAAGGTTCTAACATTGAAATGACCTCCAAATGAAACATGTTAGTTGAAGAATCTTCCATCCAGAGGTGTAAGGTGCTTGCTAAACTTTAATACATTGTATTCTACTACGTGCCTATATATACAGTTCCTGACTGACGTTTAAGGGTCAACCAGTTGTGTCGAAGTTAAGTGTAAAGTCGCCATGAGACAATCCCCTTTTGGGTTCATTCTGCTACTCTTTCTTCACATTACTTAGTTATTCGATCCGGCAGTAGAATCCTTGGTGGTCTCAAGTCAAAGTTGGGGTTTAGTCTTTGAGAGTGAGGAAAGAGTTCGCATGCCTTTCGCTCGTTTAAATTGATTGAGAATTATTTAGGGGTGAATTGTTGAATTGGAGGGGATTGATTATCTTGTTCAAATTCCAGTCCAATTGAACTTACCGGCTGGCAGCAACAGCCTCAACAGAAGCCTGCAGCTGAACCTCCAACGCTTGCGCCTTCTTCTTCTCGTTCCGAAACGGGCTGCCAGCCAAATGCAAACCCCTGGTTTGCAACGCCCCTGCCAACGCCAAGAAAACCTCGCCCTGGACGCAACCAGATAATCAGTCCAACCGCAAACAAGCAGCAACGAAGAAGCGTGAACTCGAAACCAACTCACCAGATCGAAGAGAGCCTCCTCTTGCACGGGCGCAGACAGCTGGGCCATCGCCAGGGCGCTCTGGAACAAGCGCGCGGTCTGCTCCAACGCACCCGCCTTGGCAGCTCCATCGTCCTTCCGCTCCGCCGCCTGCTTCACCCTCCTCGCCTCTGCACGAGTCCCAGATCATCCACTCAATAACAAGAGAATTGACGATTGATTGAACCAAATGGAGTGAAGATATGAAGATGTGAGAAGTGACCTGAGAGCAGGGATTCGGCGGACGAGGAGGCGGGCGGAGGTTGGTTGCGCGCGGGAGGGCGACGCTGGGGCGCCATCGCTGCTGCTGCTGATGAGCTTCGAGGTTTTTGGGTGCGAGAGAGACAGTGTAAGAGGGTTTTAGCTTTGTAGGGTTTAAGGTCGGTCGGGAACCGTACATAGAGGCACGTATTTTTCTCTGTATAATATAAAAATGTATTAAAGTCTAGTGAGACATACACCTTTGAATTGAAGATACTTCAACTAACATCTTTTGTTTGGTAGCCATTTCAATCAATCTGAACCTTATCATGTTCATATACGACACCATACATGTAGAGTATTGTGGTCACCGGTTGGTCGTTTTGACGTTTAAAGGTTAACCCTTAATCATCACAAGGTGCCATTGGTGGCCACAATATTTCACATGTATGGTGTTGTATTTGAATATGATGAGGTTCAGATTGATTGAAATGACTACCAAACAAAAGATGTTGGTTGAAGTATCTTCAATCCAAAGGTGTATGTCTTACTAGACTTTAATACATTTTTGTATTTTACAAAGTAAAATATGTGCATGTTTATATAGCTCCCGATTGACGTGTAAGGACCGACTTGTCTTATTTTGCGCATTTTTCAATGGTCATTTGAGTTATTTGTGAGTTCAACCAAATTATTAATAAGATGTTTTTTTTAATCAACAATATTATAATATTCATAATTTGTAGCAATTATATATGTGGAAGAACTTGATGGTCTCCAAATTCACATCAAAGTTACAATTGTAGCCATCTTTGAGTGTGAAGAAAGAGTTTCTATAAGTTACCAAAAATACTATCTCCATTCTCCTAATTTGAATGCTTTTCAATCAATTAAGACCTATGAAGAAATGATTTAAATAAAGGATTTTATTCAAACTCTATACAAATTTACAAATAGCTCTATTATCTAAAAAAAGTAAAGTCCAATTTTCCTTTTTTTTGGCCTTATTGAATGATTTAAGTAGAATTATTGTTAAAGCCAATCAAAATGACCTTGATTAAATACCTCTTCTATTTATTAATGTTCTACTATTTCTTCACTGTAAATAGTTATTAATTTATATGTAAAAATTGATGGTCTTCTAGTTGTATTAGCTATTGGATATGAAAGAGTTTGGTGGTCTTTAAACTTAGATCAAGGTACCCTACGTAGTGGTCAGCTTTGTGCATAATTGATTCAAAATGGAGAATGTCCAAAATTTTTGGAAATTTCAAGAAATTTGTCAAGGTGATGCTCATGTAATGCACATGTGATACATGTGTAATACCTATGCGATGCCCATGTAATATCTAGGTGATACTCGTTGATACCCATTGTGTCCAAACCACTATTATCTAAAAAACTAATTAAGTTGGCAAGTAGTGTTTGAAAGTGACCACTTCGTATGGTAGTTCTAGTAGTGGTTTAAAATATAGATAAAATACACACATATTAGTGTTATACATATTATACATATTAGTGCCATCCATAGTAGTTGTTTATTCAATGTAATAACATTTTATGTGTAATATATCCCACATAAGAATTTATATCATTGATACCTAGGTGGCGCCATAAGGTGTATTAGTGTAGGTTGCTTTTCAATTCTTGCCAACAAGATTAAAAAGCCTATTTTAGTAAGGAAAGATGAAAGACAAGAGCCATTTATAAAATATATAACTAGTGTACTTATTTGTTGTCTCCAACGGATTAAGGGTAGTCACAATCATTTTCTTCAGATACCTAGGTTGCTTAGGTATATGAAGTAAAAGTATTAAAGTAAATGACTATCCAAAAATACATGGTGGTCCCCACCTCCCAATTTTTTTCCAAAATCCCCTTCCTCCACGTTGCAATATTTGGAGGGTCTCACCCTAATATCAAAGATATTTGTTTTTGCATTTATTACAGTAAGAGAAGATATTAGTGCAACGATTTTTTCTCTTTTTGAAAATAGAGCTTGTATGGCCACATACACATTTTTGGAAGCAAAAGCATGGTTGTGTTTTTTTTAAATTAGAGAGGAGTATTAAGGAAGACCCCCATTTATTCATAGAACATTTCCGGCTATAGAAAGGAAATTTTTTTAGCCACTGCTTGGCAACACCGTAGTTTTTGCGGCGACACATTTACAAATTCCCTGGCAATAGGCTAATGTTTGTGAGGAGAAGGTGGTGACAATAAAAAAAAAATCAAGTTTGATTAGGGCCCGTAATTACAAGCATCCACAACATTACAATTGAAACCTGATAAAACTTCACAACAATCGATGTAATTCTAAGGAACATAATCCTACGGAGATACAACAAATTTGCTCTCGCTCATTGGCTATAAGGACGTGACGTCTCCTATATTGAATCCACTCTCTTCGTAAAACGCAGCCCAACCGCCAAGGATTATAACATTGGTCTACTTTGCCTCCTTGTACACCACCGTGTTGACTCCGCCCTTCCAAGCGCGCCCCAATCGCACAAATTCCCTTCTCAAACCTCTTTGAGTTATGTGCGTGCTAGAAGTGCGTTGGAATATCCTACGCAGACGTGCACAATTCAAAGTGTAAGTAGAAGAGCAGAAGAGAAAAATTCGGAAAGACATTGCAAAATGTAAGCAAAAGAGCAAATTTACCAGCCTTACTATTGTTGTGCCCGGGCCATGCAAAGCCCGCAATGTCTTAACAAACAATAGCTCTGACTCTGACTCCAATGACTCAAAGTCATTGGAGTCAGAATTGGTACTCTCTTCTACAAAAAAAAATATAGACATGAAAAAGCCCGCATTTAGGGACTTGAACACGAGGTGACCGCCCACACCAATGGAGAAGTGAGTCATGAAATCTTTCCAGCTCAAAGAAGACCCAACCTTAGGTGTGCACATAGAAGAGCTTCGCTGCGGTTCAAATTTTACCTTGAACTCTCGTCCTCCCATGGACCGCACCACCTATACGATCTACTTCAGCACTGGCAAGTGCTCCCGTAGGAAGTCCATTGGCAGGTGTTACGCCACATATAAGAATTCTAGATAGTAGCAGGAAACAATTTGAAGGAAAGCAAAGCAAATAGGCATCAGATTGAAGCAAAACAAACAAACAACAAATTGGAGCAAAGCAAAGTAGGCATGGAACATATTGAGGCAAAGTCTAGCAATACATGAAAGAAAAGAGTAGACAGTAATCGAAGCAGAGAGAAGAATTAATTGTTTAGGAATTACGAGCATTGTCACGGGATGTGGCATCGAGGACCTCTCAGCACCGTAGTGTTTTAGTGTAGATTAGTTTGTTACCAATCTACGAGTTTAGGGACGTACGGCGGCGCACGACATTCATCCGTGGATGATTTCCATCTACTTAGTGTTGTGTGCATGTGCGTATAGCGCTGCATACGTCCTTGACTTGAGGTCTTTGTCAAATCAAGCTTTGTGAGTGAGTTAGAGAGTGTTTAGTGATTATCTTTGCTTGTAAGTGATTGTTTATCATTGGTAAAGGCTCCGCATTCTCTTATACTACTTGCACTCGTTGATTCTTCCTTTGTGGAGTGCAAGACGCTTGACTACTCTTGTGATTTACTAGTTATTTCTTGAGGGTGTATTACGTATTCTTATTTTAGTGTATATTTTTCGTTTAGTTAATGTTGGTAAGGACTCTTGATCTGTTGTGGTTATTGATCATTTTTTACACGACAGCATGTTCAATTTTGTAAACGGCATGACTGTCTTTGTGAAGAAAATTGCATTTGTTGCGCTATCTATTTCTAACTACCCTTCGCCACCTGCAATAAATGAGGCAATTAAGACTGAGAACTAGCAAGCAAGCAAACGCTCAATTGTGGACTATTTCAAGCAACCGAAATCAAGAGGCTACAAACAATTGCGGACTAAAGTGCATGCGACATTGCAGACAGAAAAGAAAAGGACCCGACTGAATGCGTAGGGTCAAATCCGCCATGTTGCCATAGCTACAACGGCATCAATAGAAAAGAGGAAATTGCAATTCAGTCCACATTCCAGAGAATAAGTTAAAATCAAAATACAAGCACATTGCAGCGCATATCTTGTTTAGTAGGAACATGATGTCCATTGAGGAGTAAAAGCACGATCTCCTAAAGAGATAGTGTAGGCTTGAAACGATGAAAAAAAATCTTCAACGGCATTAGCAAGTCACAACAATTCACTTTGCAAGAGAGATCAGAAGATGAATGGTGACCTTTACAATAATGACGCAATCCGTTGATGTATCGTGCCCCTCGCTTGTGATGATGAACACAATAATTGTGTTCATACACAATTAAAACTCAATATTAGAAACATGATCTCAGAATTCTAATTATGCACTACTCACACACCCATAAATACAAATAGACACTAGGATTTAGGGTTTAGAGACCTTCACTCTCAGGGTTACTACTGTTGGAGGCCGAGGCACGGGGGTTAGTTTTGAGATCACGATTTACCATCTTTCTCTCTTCTAGCTATTTCCTAATTAAGTATATTAAAAAACAACTTTCATGCAGGCTAAGCAAAGCAAAGAGACGACAAAAAAAAGACCAAGACAAAGGAGATCAAGCAGAGCAAAGGCCAAGGAGAAAAGAAAAGAAAAAGGCAGGAGTCACCACAAGTAAGGTGAAGCCAAACCAACAACATGAGGGCTTAGAAGCATAGACGACCTATAGCAAGCACAACCTCTACGTACAGAAAGAAATTAGCAAACACACATTCTACCAAAACTAAAAAGATTCTTACATTCACTACTTCTTACTGTGTGGAGAAAAACTTATAAGAGATCCGGCATCTGGTAAACCGGGTTTTTCAGCTAAAGCCCAACAAACATTCAACTTTGATGATTTTCATCACAGACTAGTCAACTCGCACGCACCACGATAATTAGTCTTCCTTCTTAATTGAACTCCACCATTCTTCATATGTAGCATCGTAGGGGAAATCAAACATGCTATAGAATTCCTATGCGTGCATCCCCGCTTCAAGCAGCAAGTGCGTGGACAAGCAATTCCAGAGCTTGTTCTTCATGAAGCTCTATGTACCAAACATCCTCTCGTCTTCTGAACTTTGAAGAATAGTAATCACCTTAAGATCCACAATCTTCATCTACTCCGATAGCTTGTGCCAAAGGAGATTGTTTGGTTCAATGCGATGCTCCAACCAAGTCAACACATTCACTGAGAGATCTTCTTGTATGAAGGTGTGGCTTTTGCCTTTCATGGCAATTTTGAATCTGCCAGCCTGCTTGTCAAACTTCTAGATTGATAGAACGGAAATTTTTTAGCACGCAACCAATTTACAACATAATGTGCAATATGCTTTGGATCATTATCATGTTGGAAAATAACCTCATCTTCTTCTAAACTTTGCATCTGTGATTTTGTATAGTGCCCATAAGTTTCGTCTCTAAAATGTTGCGATACATCTCTTGGTCGACTAAGCTAGTATGAAAATCCTGTCACGAATGGTGTAGGGACAAGTCACGAGCCTTCGTTTGCTACCTAGTGCCAATGTAGGTTTGATTTTGGAATTCTTCTAATGCAATGTAATTGCTTACTTCAATAGCAATATGAGAATCCTAAAAAATTAGAGTTCTGGCTCATGGTTTGGCCAATAGAAGTATATCTTTCATTACTACATACATGTCACAGGTATCTCAAATCAGACAAATATAATTTTTTGGAGAGTTTCAAGAGATAAAATACTTTGAAAATTTTGGAAGACATTCATACCATAATGTGCTCCTATATTATAATTGAAAATTCTAGATCCAAAACTTAATTTGGCTTTTATTGGTAAAAAATAAGCTATTTTTTCAAGAAGCCTAAATAAGAAATTAATGTTTTTTTTTGCTCTAAATTCTTATCTAACCTTCTTTAGTATACAAAAATCTATCTTGATACACAAAGTGTTTCAAAAAAACTCTTTCCTTCCATCATTTTCTTCAAAACCTAGTTTTTGGTGCCTTGATTCAACATATATATTGCATAGTATATTTGGTATATTTTCAATCTATGCAGTATGCAATATACTCATCTCGGGAAAGGGCTGGGCCACCTATAGAACGACATGTGTTATGACAACACAAAGTCCAAAAAATCAGCAGTGCCTTCTTCAAGATATTTTTTGTTCATCTAACATTTTATTGGCCATGATTTCTTCACACCTAATTAATGGACGGTTGGCATTCAACAGTAGTTTAACAAAGGGCTCCAAAACAAATATACTCTAGAGTATATGTTTTTTGCCCATAAGTGAGTAACCTTAGTGGACTTCAACCATATACATATTTATCGATATTTCCTTCAATCAGATGAAGCTTGCCAACTCCTTCCCAACTCATACAACCCAAACCATTATGTTTCCTCCATGTTTGACTGTAGATTGCACATGCTGATCTAAAAGACATTCTCTACTCTTTCTCCAATAATACTGACGCCCATCTAAGCCAAAAAGATTAAACTTGGACTCATCAGAGAAAATGACATGAGTCCAAAACTCCCAATCTGCATGCTTGCACTTCTTTGCCCACTACAAATGACGTGCTCGATCTTTCTTTGTAAAAAGTGGCTTCTTGGTCTTCACACATGCTCTCAACCCTTGCCTCCGAAGACTCCTTTTGACTGTATCATCACTCAATCGCATGCCCTCATATCGTAACATTCTTCCTCTAGCTGCCGTTGTACTTGTATTTCGATCATTTAGTCTCCTCACAATGTCAGGATCATCACGTTCATTAAGAATTCTAGGTCTGCCAGATGAAGTTTTGTCTGATAGGCTCTGTCTCTCACAAAACCTTGGCACTATGTCAGAAGAAGTGCTTCGAGGAATGCCAAAATTGCATAAATGTGACCATATGAGTTGCCTCGCTCACACATCTCAAGAACTTCCCTTCTTCAATTCTCAGACCTTCTAGGAGCCATAGCATATCACCTAAGGCCTCTTCAAGTCTTACAAAAAAATCCACAACAAAAAGCCTCACAAGTGCACTTGTAATGAGAAAATAGTGGTGAGTACAACTTATGTGCAAATTAAGTCGTACACACCCCTTCTTGATTTTTGCATGTTTAATCTCTACAAGTGGCAAGTTTTGAGGGAGCCGATGTTAATTAGGTGCCATGTGGTGTACTAATTAAAGCTAGCCCAAAATATCTCTTACCAACCCACAAACTACGCTACAGTCAACACCTATCACTATAAGAAACCCGTGTTTTTTGTTATGTCCTTAATCATGTCAGCGTGTTTTTTTGATGTCTTGGAGCTAGCCAGTAATGTCCCCGTGAACGTGAGGATGTCCACGCGTCAATAATGTACAGTGGAGGTGGGAGGGTCCCAAAACGCGCGTGCGAAATAGGAGACGCGACGATGTCTCCAACAACGCGCCCGTCTCCGAAGACGTCATCGAGGACATCTTGGGTGACGCAAAACTGCCACGCTGGCAGCGGACAAGCGTTTCACCTGGGGTAAGAATGTCGAAGTTACTGCTGTGCAAGGTAGAAAGCAGCCCAATATTAAAAAAAACAGCGAAACGGGCAGCGGTATGCAAGAGGAGAAACAAAAGGGCACGAGCCTTATAAAACAAGATTTTTTTAAAAAAAAATATAAAAAATTAAATATATAAAATTGAAGAATGTTCTGATTATATTTATTAACTTTGATCCTCTGAAATTTCTGATTTGTCCACTTCGTATCAAAATGGTTTCCAAAATAAAATTTAATTTTAAATATTAAAAATACAAAATATTAATTAATATTATAATAATATTTTATAAAAACTGATTATTCTGTAATTAAAGCGGACATATTAAATTCAGTACTGTATATTTAAATATTAAATAATATTTATTAATTAATATAATATTAAAATACCACTTTTCTACCAAAACCAGAATTATAAGGAATTTAGGGTGATTTTGTAAAGTCCTTGGTGGCTTATCCATGCGGACATATTATATATTTTGTAGTTCACAGCACTTCATCTACATGGCAAACACAATTCCATGTTGGACAAGGTGACACATCATTCTGTGTATAGGTCCACGTCACTTGAGACATCCAATTGAAGATGTCTCGAGTAACGTCTACATGTCTTTGAGGACATCCCACAGAGACGTCTCTGAAAACATCAGCAGTGTTTGGCAAAACATTGACATGTCCTAGAAAACATCATCGTGTCTTGCAAAACATAACCATCAAGTAGGATGAATTTCGTCAAGTTCATTGGATGAATAGAGGCGGCGAGGGTTAGCTGCTGCAGCCATAGTTAGGTCATGAGGCGGCTAGGGTTAGCTGTTGCAGCCATAGTTAGGTCATGAGACCTTTAAGTAGAACTTGAGGTTGCACAAAGCTCACTTTGGCCTTCATTTCTCCAAGTAGTTAGAGTTTAGAATGTAGAGGTTGGAGTTTTAGAGTGTAGACTGAGTTTACAAGTTAGAATGTTAGAGTTTAGAGTGTAGAGGTTAGAGTTTTAGAATTTGAGAGTGTATGGTTTAGATGTTAAAGTTTTAGAGTTTGGGAGTGTTAGAGTTTAAAGGGTAGAGGTTAAAGTTATATAGTATAGAGTTTAGAGGTTAGAAGTTAGACTTTGAGAGTGTAGAGTTTAGAGTGTAGAGGCAGCAAAGAAGAAATGAAGAAAGAGGCGTGCAAGTAGGCGAGTAATTGCACAATCTAATGCTGGCCCAAATGAGACTTAGGTGAGCCACTGCATGATGTATGAACAACACGGGAAATCTAGAAGACGTCTTCAAAGACGTCCAATCAAACGCGTCGACGTTTCCATGAGCGTCTCAGATGTTTGATAGAACATCCCAAGAGACGTCTTGTCACATGATGCAGGTTGTATTGCACTTTGTGGGGCATGTTGAACGTTCACATAGTGTTGTGATTAGAGCTAACAGTTTATGGACGTTGTTCTACTAACTAGATTTATAGCAATTTCCTTCTTTTGTAAATCCCTTGTTTAACCGCATGCGTTGTTGGCCTGTTGAACATGTGCAGTGTTGGACATGCAATGTGCTGTGAGCGACATATAGACGTGACCATGTTGTAGAAGACGTATGCCGCAACACTTAGGAAACGGAGGGGCGTCTTTTGAAACATCCCCGTGTCTATGGAGACATTCCTGGACATGTTCACAAATGCGCCAATGTTTTAGGCTACGATGTTGTGACACTTTAGCGACATGGGGATGTTTTATGAGACGACTGCTTTTCAAGGGTTCAGTCTCTTTCTCGGATCAGATAGACGTACAGATGTATTCTCGGACGTCTCGGTCTACGTGATGATGTCTTCAGTAACACCTATGACATGGCGAGTGGATGTCTTTCGCGACGTCTACATGTCGTCGTTGATGTCTTGGTAACATGTCACACATGACGCACGGATGTTTTCAGGGACTATTGTAGGGTCACGACGACGTATTTCATAACATCCATAAATTTGAAGTAGATGTTTTCAGAGACGTCCTGAAAAACATTATGACGTCATCATATAGACGTCCGCGCGTTCACAACGACGTCCACATAGACAGTACTTGTGTCTTCTATAGCACGTCTCGTATCCTCCAAAACATCATCAAATACACGCCATGAACAATACCATGTCTCAGGAGATATCACGTCAAAGACGCATAAATTTTATGAGACATCTGCGATGACACCTTCTATAACCACGTACATGGATAAGCAACGTACCTCAGAACTTGGTCATGTCTATGGACATGTCCTGTGCAACATGGCAATGTTCGACAAAACGAACATCCACAGCCAGTACGCGTCGCTGTAGACATCCACGTCGACATCTCCACGTCAATCTGGGACGTTTTGTAAAACGCAGCCATGTTCCCAGTGACGTCCCAACAAACATGAATCTGAAAAAAAAACGACGCAAATCTCTGCTGACGTGGCACGCCACGTCACTCTTTCCCGGGTCGACATCAGAGGCCACGTGGGTCCACGTCACATGCCACGTCAGATGCCACGTCACCAATGGAGAGGATGAATTTCCCGGCCATGTGGCACTGCCCGTCATCCTGCCGCTTAGGTGTCGTCTACGTGGCGCCCAGTTGGCACCATTTCCAGCCTCCCAAAATCTCCGAAAACCGTTCCTGTCGCAGGGATGTCCTCGTGTTTTTGGTGATGTCCCCACGCGTTATAGCGTGTTACACGCGTTGGTACGTCAGAGGGATGTAAATTCGGATGTCTACATGTCTCCTGGGACATGATTCAGGACGTGACAAAAAACACGGGTTTCTTATAGTGTATTTCAGGGATGCCTCACTCTCCAAATACTTTTGCTTGCCACTGTGTGAGCGATTTTGAACCATAGATGTTAGTATGACTTAGCCGGAGTAGCTATTGTGGAGGGTAGGGTGTGTTATTTGAGTGTTTAATAAATACGCAACGTTTATGCAATCAATAAAGGTGTGTGTTGGTTCATTAGCGTATTGTATACTGATAATTTGGAGGGTTTTATAGAAGGCCATCATTTCTGCTGAGGATATTTTGAAGTCCATAAAGTCTTTTGGATATTTTTGTTTATTTGGTGGAGTTATATATGCCATATCCAATTTTTTCTCTATGCCAATGTCCGCGGCTTGCTTCTGTTGGTTTTTTGAAGGAATAATATGTGTAGTAACTGTATGTGAGTTCAATAGTGTCTCTACCAGTGTTTTTTTTTCTTGCAAACCATCGCCAGAATGCACCACCGAAAATCCTCTAGCGAATAGGTAGTGTTAAAAAAAGAGGCCACGTGAACCAAATGTCGCCCCTTGAATTTCAAGGGTTTCATCTTTGTAGCCAGATCTACCACATGGAGGGCCAAATTCGATTAGGTTTTGCCAGGTATCTTTGGATGTTGGCTCTTGGCCAAAAGCTTTGTTCGCCACCCTGTTGGCCGCCGAGTGCATTTCACGCCCTTAACTTCGCCACTCTCTCGTCTTCAATAATTGAACGGTCGCCATTGTTGCGCTCCATTACTCTCTTTTCTCGCCAATACAAGCGCTCTTCATTTCTCACTCCTCGCCACCTTAGACGTTGTTATGGTGTACCTATTCGCCAAAGGGTTTGAGGGTATTGCCATATACATGTCTAGAGGGGAATATTGATATCAGTTTTGTAGCCCACTCTCTAAGGTAGTTGCAGTGTTGATGGGTCACTTGTGAATTTGAATCAAACTCAAGCTTCTGAGTTTGAAGCAAACTCGTACAATGACCTTTTCAATGCATAGTGGGAGGATTTTGGCTGTGCTTCTTGATTGCAGGTTCGTGCCAATGGTGTTGACATTCAAAGGCTCTCCCAAAGTTCGCTTGAAATATCAATCTGTTGTTGGGTTTTTTCACTTGCTTTGCAATTTCTGTGCACGGCTGTGCTTTTGGAAGTTTGCTATGTTTTCGGTTCTCAATTTGAGATCGAGGCACTCAGTTTTGTTGTTTTCTTTTTCTTGGTCTGGTGCTATGGGGGACGAGGTTATGGATGTTGGAGGGGACGAGGTTATGGACGTTGGAGGGGACGAGGTTATGGGTGTTGTGGGTGAAGGAACAGAGACTCCAGATGCAGCAATGGTGGCGCGTTCAGCAAATGCGGCTCGTAGGGCTGATAAGAAGGCTGCGAAGCAACACAAGCAGGCGTTGGCTGCGGCGCGGATGGCGCTGAAAGATAAGACTCCGATGGCAAATAAGCAACGCAGGAAGGGACAAGACAAGGCCACGCTACAACGCTGGTATGGGACGTCACGTAACTTTGGGCCTGGTGTAGCCTTACAGGATCAAGTGCTAGATACTACCATGCCGGATGTTCCTGGAGCCTGCGTATCAAGTGACAACACTACTGGCGGGTTGGGTGTCCACGACCTCACAGATCGGGGATGTGTATCTCTTGATACACCCTCAGGTTCTCATGGATCTGGCGAGACGAGAGTGTTGTCTTCCACCCCGGGCATAGTGCACATTTCAGATGATTCTACAGCCATGGAAAACAAGTTCTTAGCGGAGCTACCTTTGGACGAGGAGGAGTCTAGTGACGAGGTGGACTCGCCACCAAAGAAGAAAAAAAAAGAGGGGAAGGAGACAAGGACTGCAGCCGAGATCGAAGCAGCAGAGACCCAGAAGCGTTACGATCGGCACGGAAAGTTTAAGAATGAGTGGCAAGCAAAGCTTACTTGGGCAGAAGGGGTTTTGGCAGATGACGGTATCCTCCACATGGTTAAGTGTGTTCCTTGATCTGCGATGGAGAAGAGGAAGGTTTTGATGGCTCCAAAGTCGGACACCCTATTCAAACATGATGGAAAGCGAGTAGCAAAGAAGGACATGCCCTTATACCAAGTCAAGAAAGGGCAAGTTTATGTTGCTACACAATGTAAACACAAGAAGAACTTGAAGCTATTCCATGCTCGCCCGTTGGCCACCATCGCCCAAGCTGTTCAGCAATCCTCATCAGTTGAGCATGTGAAGAAGCGCATTCAATTTGCCACCCTTTTCTAGGTTCTCTCTGCTGGTCGTCCCATGTTAGAATACGAGGATTGTTTTGCATTGTACAAGTTTCTTAAGCTTCCTAACCTTCCGACCACGCACTAGTCTGATTCATCTGGTTGAATTCTTGTTGAATACATGTATAGGCAGGTCACTAACGAGATTAAAAAGAAGGTAAGAAATGCTAGATATCTTGCGTGTACAGTTGATGAGGTCACTACAGTGGATAATGGGAGTTGGTTGAGTGTCCACCTCTATGTCGTGGAAGATTGGGTGCGCGTGCCTTTACTTGTGGCATTACAGAGAGTGGAGGAGGCTCCCAAAGCTGATGCTTTCACTCGTATCATTATGGAGGCTGTGGAGGCAGGAGGTCACATAGATCGGCAGACCATCTCTTCTAAACTTCTAAGCTTTGGATCTGATGGCGCATGTGCTATGTCAGGATGCAGAACCGGGGTATCAACTCAAATTGTTGAGCAACATGCCCCTTTTTGTACTCCTCAACATTGTCTAGCCCACAAGTTGAACTTGGCGTTAGAGGCACTGAGTAAACTCCCAGTTTTCCACAAAGTGGAATTGTTCTTGAAGGACTCTCATTCATATTTCTGTAAGTCACCAAAAAGATACATTGAGTTCAGAAAATTGGCAGAGATAACGGAAACAAAAGGCCTGAAGTTGTTGAGGAACGTGGAGACACGGTGGGTAAGTCTGATTGATCCTATGAGGCGGATTCTTTCTGAGTATCGAACTCTTGTTTTGAAGATGTACGAGGATCTGGCAGAGAACAAGAAGGCTGAGGTATGACCTTACTTTGATAGTTTTTGCTCAAAATATTTGATGTCTGCTTGGTTTTGTGTTTCTTGAGGTTGGCATTGGATTTGGCGTTTCTTATTCGGATCTGAAGTGGAGTTGCGTGTCTGGGGATTGATTTTGGATTTCTTCTGGTGTCTGGGCGGTTTTTCTGTAGTTGGTGTTCTCTTTTTGGGGCTGCATTTGCCGTGAGAGAGTTTAGTATGTGAGTCTCATGGTTTAGATTTATTCTTGGCATTGGAAGATCGATGTTGGTTCTTGAAAGGTTGACGCACCGACAAAGTGTTTTTTCACTCGTGATGTGTGGAATTGGTGCGGAGCTCTTGCGAGTAGATCTTGAAGCTTGGCCTGTGTTTATAAATGTTATGACCTTCACCGCGTGCATTGAGCTTTATAAAACCGGACTTCATGCGGTCATTTGTTACATTTGGTTGGGGTCATTTTTTGACTTCGTAAAGCAGCCACTGCTGAATGCGATCACAACTTCGTAAAGCACTCGCTGCTGAATGTAGTCACTGCTCAATGCGATCATCGCAGTTGAATTTGCAAGTTTACGAGTCTTCTACAGTGAATTTTGTGTGACCAGCCACTAGGGTTTGATTTGAGTTGAACCGCAGAAGGTGTGAAGATTCATGCAATAGCAGATAGAATTGTTGTGCGATTTTGTGTGTATGTTTTTGTGGCTCATGATAATTAGAATAAATGCAGACATATATACCGGTTTGTTGCAGGGAGTCGATGGCAATCATATGGTAATGTGCGCATGCATGGGAAAGTGGAAATTAGCTTGGGGAATGCAGAGAGTTTGTATCCCTTGTTGCGTTTGTATCCCTTGACAAGTACATAGTCACATGAGTAACAATCATCCTGAGTTCTCTTTCGGTCTTGTAGCTGATACATGCAGGGACGTCGTGCTCTCTTGCAAAGAGATAACAGACTATTGACTGTGATGAAATTAATAAACTCACCTTTGTTTTTCTTGGTTGCAGCCTTGCCTGAAGCTGCTCTTGGATCCGTATACCCTTGTGGGTATGGTTTTGCTTCTTCCGTTGATGGAGACTATGGAGGTACTCATGAAAGTGGCGCAGGGCCGTGATATATACATATGTGACTTCGTGTCAGCCTTGCAGTCTTGCATATCAGACTTGAATGAGATGTATGAAGTCCAGTCCACTGCCTATACCACTTCCGAATTTTGGTCATTGAATCAACTCCTTGAGTTTGTCCACGAATCTATCCATCTGAAGTGGTAGGAGGATGAAGAAAATTGCGACCAGCCTTCCAGACTAGCTTTTTTATGTGACAAAAAACACATATTTGCTCGCCATGATGGAGAGCTCGTTGATGCTGTTAAGTGGAGAGAGATCGTGATGAAGGTGAAGCAAGATGTTCGTGGTAAGCCTCTGATACTGTAGCCTTGTATGATTTTTTGTTGCTATTTAATAACTTTGTTGTTATTAAATGTTTGTTACTGATGTAGAGGCTACCGTCTCACTGAAGTCTGAGATCATCAGGCATTTCCCCTCCCATGGCCTCATGAATGCCATGGGCATACTTTACCCTCAGTATTGGGCGAGAGGCAATACTGAGGCTATGGAGCTGAACTTTCCTAAGCATCTCCGCGTGCTAGCTGATTTCTATGGATACGGCAGGCTCATGGGCAAGAAAGATGTACAGGTTTTGGTCCCTGCTCTGATTGATCGTGAGCTACTCATGACGCAGCAGGGATTTTTAAAACCGCAATGAGGGCTAACTCACCCACGGCTATGCAACCGCCCTTCGTTCTCAATCCGCTGACAAGTTTGTGGCGGAGACTGGATGCAGCATCATGTCTGACGGGGGAGTTCTCGGAGTATTTTAAGCTTGCCAAAATGGCAGTCGTTCATGTCCTTGGAAGTGTCGAGGACGAGCGCTGCTTCTCCTCAGTGAATTTCCTGAAATCAAAAGTCCGTAACAACCTCGAAGGCCATCTACAGTTGGTCGTTGGGATGTTTTCCCAGCGCATTTTCAATCTCAAAAATTTCCCTTACGACGCAGCCTTCTCAGATTGGCTGAATGGAGGCGAGCGGTTTCGCTATGGGCTCACCGCCTAGAGTAGATTTGATATGTGTGTGTTTCCTTGTGGGTAATGCTTTCTAAACTGGAGTGTTACTAGCTTGAGTGTGGCAAGTTGCAACTTAGTGGACAGGGTGAGTAGTAGCTTCTGTCCATTTATTTCTGTTATTGCTGTTGGTTATGTGAACTTGACACATACCAAGCCCACTTTCAATGAAGCAAAGTATTATGGTGGAAGTTTTCATGCAGGCTGAGGAGTGAGGACTTGAGGACGTGGATTACTGGTTGTAGAAGTTGCACATGTCTGTTGCAAGGTGTACTACTGATTGCAGAAGTTACTGAACCTTGTGCCGGTTCATTTTGTTAACAAAAGTTTGATGCAGCACAGTGTGTATGTAGAACTTATTTGGAGCTGAGATCATTTCTGATCGACTGCTCAAAAGGTTATTGAATGGGATTTGAATTGATTGAATTCTTTTTGGAGCAAGTTATTTAGATGGCTTGCATTGAAAATCTTCTCGTTTTATCTTGAGTTGGTCATTGCTGTTTCTGGACTCTTGTAGCTATGTAGTATGAAGTTCTGCAGCTTCTCCATTGAGAGACGAATCTAGTGGCCCTGTCTTGTACTATGTTGAGTAGCCTAGATTCATTTTGCATACGAAAGTACACTAATATCAAAATGCTTGATTTCGCCACTTATGCACTCACTTACTGTAAATGCCATGGACTATTTGTCAAATGGAACACTTAGTTTTTGCTAGGTTAGCCACTTCCACGTTTGTGTCCAAAAAATTGTAGCCAGATTTTCTCTATTTTGAAAATCTTATTTGCCACAACTTAGTCATGAATGCTGACATGTACGCCATGGTGGCATTCTGTAATCTACTCTGGTTGCCAGTCTGACGCACTAAAAAAAAACATTATGTCGTCAGTATAAGCATTAAAAAAAAACGTATTGCCAAAGTAGCACTTCTCCAAATACCAAAAAAAAGCACTGGTCTCTACTTAATAAAATGGTTGGGGTAAATCTGATGATGACATGTGGCTGATATTGAACGAGGACTTAACTGGGGAGATAACTCAGAGATATTTTCGAGGAGAAAGAAGAAGGATTAAACTTGGGACGAGGATTTTACTTTTATTTTTATGCTACTTTTTACAATTTTAGTCAACTTACCTAAACTTATATTATTTGTTGGAGACAACAAATCAAAGTACTAGTTTTTTCTCCTCTATATTACCTAAGCCCTTACGGATATCATCAATACCCAGGTAATACCCGCTACTTTAATTGGGAGATATTTCCAAGGAGGACAACAAGGACTGAATTTGGAACGGGGACTTTACTTTTGTTTCTACAAGTTTAATTTCCTTACCTAAACTTACATTACCCATTGGGAACAACAAATCTGAAATATACTAGTACTCGTATATATATACAATTGGCTCTGTTTACAACAACCTCATTGGTTTTGCATTCTATATATAGAGTCTATTATATTGAGCGGCTACTGTAATGGAAAAGGAAGGGGGATAACCAAGTTTACACCAATTGTTGCCGCTAAGAATAGACAGGGTAGGTTCTGATCCAAGCTGCATGTTATAACGAGATTGCTGTTGGATAAAATGCTTGTATAGAGAGAGAGTTGACTGTATATCCATAGAGAGTGAAAAGTTAGGTCAACGTAAGAAGTGCAAGTGGCAGTAAAGTTTTCCCAAAAGTGCACTCCGAAGAGGAAAGCCAGCAGGAATATGGTGCCACACAGGAAAAAAACTTTTTTATGCACAAGAATCGACGTCCAAAAATCTCATACTCCCTTCTTCTGCACCAATGAGATGCACAACAATCAATGCTCTTAGGTCCTACCCCATTCAAGCTAAAGCTCCCCCCTAGTACCCCAAGTTCCCAAAAGGTTGACTGGTGGTTCCTTACCCAAGCCAAGTCACCATGTGCATGTGGTCCCAGTTACTAACATAAGACCCTAATATTCGTGGTGAAAGATCCTTCACTTTCAGGAAAACTCTAGTAATTATCATCTTTAGTGTAGCTACGTCACCCCCACGCGAGTTCCACGGCAGAAGCGAGGCCCCAGTCGCGGCACACGCACGCCAGTTCCCAGGCGGAACCGAGCGCCTCGTCCGCCGGACCAGGCTACACATGCAACACTCGCAAGAGTGGCAACCTCATCACCACCACCGTCATCATCCTCATCGTCATCGTCATCGTCGTCGTCGTCGAAAACAAACAAAACCTTGAACATCTGCTGGCAGGCAGGCGCTTGACGACATTCCTCCACCTGGACGCGAACATCAACGCACAGACCTCCTTGAATGTTGCCGCGACTGTCACCTTGAAGATCATCCAACCATCGTATCAATCCCTGTACCAGCGCCACTGCACCAACACCCACACTTACCATGTTTCGAAGGTGACGGTGTTGAGTGCATCAGGAATCACTCGAACGATGCTGCTGCTGCTGCTGTCTTCTCGTCAGAATCCACCTCCGAATCTGGCTCGTTTCTGTTCGTAAGGTGGGAGCTTTTCTGAGCTGCGCGTCGCACGTTACCTGAGTTGGGCGGTGTTTTTTTTTTTTTGGTCGGTTCTTACCTCGACATTCCTTTGTAGTAGTAGCTGTGGGCCCTGAGGTAACCAGGTCAAGATGCCTCATCCACTGCAATGGAGGTTGTGAGTGAGTGAGTGAGTGAGTGAGTGAGGGAGGGAGGGAGGGAGTTCTAAGATTTGACGTGAATATTCTCGAGCGCGATGGGCCCTAGCAAAACCCTGATTGTGGAGTTGTTGGCGTGGACAGGTCGCACACTCAGTGCGTATGAGCTTTTTTCCCAGCTCGTCGTCGTCATGGCAACATCGATCTCCGAGCTTTGAGAGGGTTTGGGCGGGTTTTTTTTTTTTTTTTTCCTTTTTGGGTGGTGGCGATGGCGACTTTAGCGAGTGACGCCGGGGTTTTGATTGAGTCTCCTCTGACGACGGAGAAGGGCCACGACCTCCAGGAAGTGGTGATCGAGCGTCCGCCGCGCGCGTTCGACTACGTGGAGCTGCCGCTGGGCGTGGCCGCCGTGAGCACGCCGTGCAGCAGCGAGGCGGGGGGGCTGCAACGCTTGTGGGAAGGCGGCTTGTTCGATGTCAGTGAACACACCGATGTCACACTTCACACTGCCTGGTACACACCCACTTCAAAGTGTCATATTTTCCGACGTGGTCTGTGCATTCTCTACTGCCATGTTCTTATCTCTGAATTGGTGCTTGCAGCTGTCCGTGGCACACGTTTGGGACCAACATGGAGCGCTCAGGGTTTGGCACAAGCTGGGCTCAAGTAAAGCTATTTCGCCCCTTTTTCATAGTCTCTTCATGTATGAGGATTAGGTCTAAGAGCTCATGGATCAAAGTTTGATGTTATGACTTCAAGATGCACAGTCTGATCATTGGAATCCTTCACTCTTTCGTCTGCAGAATGTTTCTTGTAGAGTTTTAATCAATCTCTCAGATCGGGGGTCTAGAATACAAATTTGGTGTTCTAGCTTTGAGATACCCAGTCTGGCATTAGAATCCTGTAGCTGCACTTGTGTGGAACTCTCAAGATTCGTGTGTGATATGGGATTACGTGTTTGATTACAGGGCGGCATTTTCTTCTTGCTTGCAATAGGGGCGGTGTGTTTCTACATCACATTTGCGTGCACAGGTTCACCGTGGTACATCTATGGCACCGTCAGCCTCATTTTGCTGATTGCAATATATGCTGGCCACTACCGAGCCCGAATTCGGAGGAGATTCAACATCATCGTGAGTTTTGTTATGACATCATCTTACACCTCTTCTCAAAGTGTTCCACTCCTCTATTCTTTTTATGTGGAGGATGAACAACCTTTGTCCAGTTTTGTCCATTGCCATAGCGTATCAAACCTAAAATGGATCACTAGAAAATAAGGGCTGAATCGTTTACCAATTTATAGAGCTAAAATATGAAAAGAGGGCAGAACTCATGTTAACTTTGCCTTATCAACTTCAATATTGGGTGGAATTTGGAAGTATCTGTAGAGTCTTGAACTGCCATTCTTCTGTTATTTTATCTTGACCACTGAGGACACTTGGGGGTTAACCTGTTCTGTTCTAATGAATGTGCAGGGGAGTGAAGGTGACGACGTTGTCAGCACCATTGACGACCATCTGTACCACCTTATGTGCGGTTGCTGTTCACTTTGCCAGGTGGGTGCCCCTTACCAGGTTATGTTCCATTTTTGGGTACGAAACAAAACCGACTTTGACTATGTCAAGCGTCAAGCTTTGAGGTGTGTCAAACGTTGAATTTGACGTACCTAAGAAACATCAGCGGATGCCATAGTGCATTCACACTGGTTTATGAGGTGAAAGAGCAAATAGAAATTCATCACCTCGTCACCGTCACTCCAGACCTGGCCCTCACCTTCACTCCCCTGCATATCATCATCATGGTCTTAAGTAGACTTACGGTTGTGATCGGGAGTTTGGCTGTGACTATGAAACGGTTTTTACTGTGGTTTTCAAAGTGTAAGAGTGCACAATACCCAAGTTACTATCAACATCTAAATAGCTTTGATGGCATAAAATTGACTGGCTGTTCTTGATGCCTAGCTCTTAACCTACAAGGAAGTTTTGCATGGACGTAGTACCTGACAACTGATTGCACAGGAGGCGAGAACTTTGCAACACAACAATGTGCACAACGGAGTGTGGCATGGGCGCGGCGACATCCTGGTGATCGGCAGCCAGGTGGTGTTCTCGCCCTCCGGCGCCCCAGACCTGGCCCTCACCTACGGCATGAGGAGGCACAAAACCACCACATCCAAACCTGACGCCCTGCCTTTAGAACAACCTGAACCGGGAGCAACCGAAGACCCCTCTTGGACCGAACAGTTGCCGCTCATCAAACATGGTTGAACAACCAACTCTGCACTTTCTGGAGCATTTGTTCCTGTCAACCAATTGCTCCTGAAGCTCTTGTGCAGTACATCTCTGCATTTTCTGGAGGATGTGTTTTTGTCAACATCGACCTGAGAACAATTCATCGAACATGGTTGAGAAAGTCTGCACTTTTGGGAGGATGTGTTTATCTCAACGTTGACCATGATGCAGTGCAAACTTGGAAGCCCTTGGTTTTTGGCCAGAGAATTGGAGTTACTTCACAGCAACTGTTCTCAGGTACTACTGTTCTGGCATTACCAACTTGGGAGCAATTGTTTTATTCGATACACGCAAACCTCTGTCATGTCAACAACGTTTTGTAGCATCACCAAGCCCTAGGTACAGAGCATTGTGATGTTAAGGAGAGTCTTCTTTTAAGATTGGTATGCTCTGTTGTAGCATGAGGACATGTGATAGTGGAGTCGGGTGATAGTACAGAGGTTTTAGTGTAGTGGTGCTAAATTGGTGCCAACTTCTTTTAGATCAGATCCTCTCTGAGTTTTAAAATACACAGCCTGACTTTGGAGGAGGAGCTGAGAGCCTTGTCATTTGTTATGGGCACACAAGAGATGCAGTTTCAAGTTCTGGGATGTGGAGGTGGATGCTTTACTCTTTCGATATGTTAAGCTTGTCAAGAAGAGCACTTTTCATTTGTCAAGAAGAGCACTTTTTTTTTTTTCTAGTTTTGTTTTGTTTTGGTTATTTGTTTTGTTTTTGTGTTGATTGTCCACATGATCAGTGGAACATGAGTGTGGCTACACTGTTCACCGTATTGATAGTGTTGGATTACCTACACTAGTTTACATCAAGCACATGCATGTCAAGTTTATGACTAGGTGTTTGTTTTAACCCTTTAATGCCTACAAGGCCATGGCAGGGTCGATTTTTGTGTTTTTTGTGTTGTAACTTTCACCATGATTGTTCATTGTTGTTGCGGTATTTAAAATGCACTTCGAGCTTTGAGAAGGCTTTTTCATGTATCTCTCTAATCTCCAATCAATGGAGGCATTGACAAACTGTAGTGATTTCTGTGAAGAGTGGATGTGATGAAATATACCCTTTGTGTAGATGATGTTTTGCATAGTCTATTACCCTCGTAGATTCTCTCAGCGCCTCATGGTTGCACTTGGGCGTTAAAGGATTAAACAAGTGTGTGCTAGTTGTTGAGCATGTAAATTTCTAGTTAGTGTAGAAACTCAAACTACTTTGGTTTATACTGTGTCTAAAAACAGAGTACTTACTTAGAACTTACAACATGCCTATGAAGATGGTAGTTGTTTTGTTTGGTGGGGATCCTTTGAATTGAACTAGTTATAAATATTTAGAATTAGCTTATCAAATGAGAAAAAGGTGGCTAATATTTATGGTAATTTGTGAGTGAATTTTACGAACACTCACAAAGATAGTTAAAATTTTGTAACTTGATCCTTTAGTGCCCAAGTCATGTTTCTCCAAAACCAAGATATGTGCTGATTTTTTTCATTGAACTAACTTTGATGGAGATGACTAATTTTAGTATTCAACCTTATAAAATTGAACTCAACCCATGGCCTAAACTTTGGGGAAAACTTGCACAACATCCAACGATTGATGGAATATATTGTAGTGTTTGAAGCTACATATTGGTTATGAAAATCGTAGACTTTGGACGGTATACTACTTTATCCATTAATAGATTCTTGCAAGGTTTTTGTAATTTGAATAAAAGAGATTCACATGTGCACTAGGTCAATAGCTTTGCATTGACATATCATACGTCAAGAAAATATTTATACATGATTATTGATGATTTTTTTTCCTTTTGTCTTCTTGATTGTATACAAAAATGTTCCAAACTTACACAAACAAAAACGGAAGTTTTGCATGCGATGAGAGGTCAACAATCACAAAACAATGAAGAAGCTCTTAAAGACAAATTTCAATCATAATTTAAGACCAAAATTGTTTTGCATGTATATGAAATACAACATAGTATGTGACATGGTATTTCATTTGTATTTTAGGGTATTTGATGTATTTTGTAATGTATTCCTAGCTTTTCCATGAGTTCTATAACTCCAAATCATGCTCTGGTTTTTGCATGTAATGTGTGCGCAAATCTAAACTTCACATTTCACAACCTAATTCCTCATGGATTTCATGCAAATTGAGTTTTAACACCTCTAGAGTCCCATTTTGGGTCTCCCGGGCCCTAAAAGGTTTAATTTAAAGAGTGCCAAGCTCCACCAAACTCACTACGGGTAACATTTGAAAGACCACCAAATTCTTCTAATGTGCAAGCTTTGACGTTGATCGTAACTTTGTAAAGGAAGTAGCTTTGACCTATGCCAGTTGTTATACATTGCATCATGTGAGATCCATTTAAATCATAGAATTAGATTGTAGTACATATAAAAAGTTTATGCAAATCACCTCTACACTAAATTGGTATTTGGTGTTATGCATGGTAAATGATTTGTAAATGCTATAAGTTTTTACTCATGATAAATATTTTTACCAACTATGTTTACAATGATCCTCTTCTTTGGATAGTACATATTGGTGTGTTCTCAGTAAAAATATTTATCAAGTGTAAAAATTTATAGCATTTATAAGTCATTTACCGTGCGTAACACTAAATACCAATTTTAGTGTACTGAATAAAATAAATGGGTTCTTAAAGTATCACGAAAGATAAATAAAACTTTGTTTGTATACAGGGCCTCTCCATGAGTTTGTCACCCAAAAAAAGAGGCTCTCGTTCACAAAATAAATGGTGAGATTCACTCTTTTAAAATCATCAATGTCATTGCATATGTTCATTTTGGAACCATACATGGATAGGAACACAAATGATTTTCAATAGTTGATTAATAAGTAAATATTATATTAACTCTTTAAATTGGAGGAATTTTGGAAAACGAAATGTAGTCTCATTGAGACTTATCGCCTATAATTTTTTATTTTTAAAAAAAGTAGTACTTTAGGAAGATGAAAAGAAAGAGGGCTCTTTGACATTTTCACACACATGTGTGGGCTAGGCAAAGTGTGTGGAATTCCTCATAATGTAATCACATGCATCTCAGGGCAAACACACATCAGTTGGTGATCCAAATTACGTGAATCAAGCATGTACCATGTGACCATCTACGGAATTTAAGAAAATGTACAATGGTCACTATCAAATCCCACAGGAAATGTTCAGGGGTAGTAGCACAATGATGGACCATGTGACTTGCCCTGGTAACTCTCCACAACGCCGGCACTTGTCGAGTGTCAATCGCCGACACTTGTCAATTGTCTAGAGGTGAAGAAAGTTCCCTTGTGTGTGCAAAAATATGGTTAACTTTTTATTACAAAAAAATTCAAAGGATATCAGGTTAAAGCAATAGTACGGTCAACAATTCTGTTGATAGGAAACAAGGAGGAGAGTCCAAGAGTGTGAGGACAATGCCATACATTTGAATGTTTGGATTGGTTTTGCTTTTTACAAACAAAGATACCTCACAGTGAACACGTCTCTGGAGCTGTTCTTGCAATTGTATAATTTCATTCCTTTTGAAAGTCAACATTGTTGAGTTTCTTCACGCTTTAAGGACGAGGCCTAGAGCGACCATGGGCGTAATCTACAAGGGTCATAGATGGTGTGTTTGTCATCAAGGCACGGGGTACATTCCACCCATGGTCGCTTTGGGCCTTGTCCTTAAAGGGTTAAGGACGAGGTGGCTATGGATGATGGGAGATCTACGAGTGTAATAGATGATATTGTGCAGTACCTCACACAAGTATACATACTTTTTGCTTTTGTATGTTTCCACACTACACAACTGCCAACTTTGGCACCGTCCTGAGGGCTAAAAATTTGTCAATTTACCATGAAATTTTTGGCACAAGATCACTTCTATGTTGAAAACATGTGTGCCAAATTTCAAGGCCAGAAGATTTATACAAAAAAAAAAATCCAAGATTTACCAACATGGGGTAGCTGTAAGAAAAGTTTCACAGCTGCCAACTTTGACACCCTTCCAAGGATTGAAAGAATTTTTTTGCCCATATAATTTTTAGCATGAGACGACCTCTATGTTGATTATATGTGTGAAAAATTTCAAGTCCAAAAGATCCACACAATTAAAACTACATCAAATGCTAGCAACATGTGTAGTTGTGAGAAACATTTCACTCCTAGCCAACTTTGACACACTCCCAAGGATTGGATTTTTTGGTATTTTCCCATGAAATTTTTGACATGAGACTATCTCAATGTTGACCACATGCGTGCCAAATTTGAAGACCAAAATATCTACATATCAAAAGATTTTTTAAATCTACCAACATGTATAGTTGTGAGAAACATTTCATTGCTGCCAACTTTGACACTCTCCTAAGGATTCAATTTTTTATTTTTCCAATGATTTTCTGGACATATGACCATATCTATGTTGGTTATACATGTGCTTAATTTCAAGTCCAAAAGACCCACAAAAGAAAAGAAACAAATCTAAATCTACCAACATGTGTGGTTGTGAGAAACAATCAGCAAAACCATTTCACTATTGTCAACTTTGGCACCCTCCCTAGGTCAGAAAAATTGTTAATTGACCATGAAATTTTTGGTACAAGATCACCTTCATGTTGATAACATGTGTGCCAAAATTTAAGCCTGCCAGAAGATGAATACAAAAAACCATCTTCAAAATCTACCAAAATATGTAGCTACGAGAAACAATTTTGAATATCCTTTTTTCTATTCATCATGTGGCCTTGGAATTTGGCTCACTTATTACAAACATAGAGGTGGTCTCATGCTAAAACTTCCATCGGCAAAAAAAATTCTTTCAATCCTTGGAAGGGTGTCAAAGTTGGTTAGCTGTGAATGGTTGACAACTTCACATCTTGGTAGATTTTGAATATCTTTTTTTGTATTTATCTTCTGGCCTTGAAATCTGGCACACATGTTGTCAACATAAAGGTGATCTTGTGCCAAAAATTTCATGGTAAATTGACAATTTTTTAGCCCTCAGGAGGGTGCCAAAGTTGGCAGCAGTGTAGTGTGGAAACGTACAAAATTAAAAAAGTACGTATACTTGTATGAGGGTATTGTACATAATCTATTGTGCTCGTAGATTCTCACATCATTCGTAGCCACCTTGTCCTTACAGGGTTAAGGACAAGAGGCCCATACTTTTGGAGTAATTTGCGAATTTGGTGGATTGATACTTCATCTTTGTTTGATCCACGGCCTAAGTTTACCCCTAAAGGCCCAAGGCATTTTAGCACCCAAACTCACTAAAAACTTCCAGTGTCAATGCATTCAACACAAAATGCAAACAAACACAATTTTTACATATCTAACCGTAGAATCTTGTACTAGGATTGCACAAGTGTATGTGGATTTTTTTTTGTTTAGTTTGACCACAAGGATTGAAAGATACCAGCCTTTGAAGTGAGACATAAACTCTTCTTGAGGTCATACTAACACCTTCAACAATGTTCAACCACCTTCCATGACAAATTCTTGCACTACAGTTGATGATTTTCTAATTTTAACTTAGAAAGGATCATGTTAGGCACATGTGCACCAAATTTTAGAAATACTAGAGGGGTAAAAGATGTCCTTAATAATCTTGCAATGCAACTATGTGCTAAGAATGACCAATGCACTTCAAGTTGTGCATATGTCATATGCTTCTCTTATTTTTGAAACTCAAAAATTGATATAGCAAATGCAAAGATTCCATTTTCTTTCCAAGAGTTTTTTTTTTTTTGGTTGAATGGACAAAAACTCAATGTTCTACTCAATTTAGATTTAATTGAAGTACTGCTACACTATTTGTTATATGTCACACTAAACCATTGCTCTATTTGTATATGTTACATTAAAAACTTGTAACTTTTAAGCCAAAAGACAGATTTCTACAAAAATTATGTCTATGGAAAGCTAATAAAAAGTTGCCCATTTGTTACAAAATTATCAGAAAATCATGCCTAAATTTGAGAACGTGGTACCCTACCCAAACTCAAAATCTCCACCAAGGGGACATTGGGCCTTTGAGGGTAAAGTTCCTTGCATCTGTGGCAACTTTCAATGAATGCCGTGAGAATGTTTGCAAGAGTCTAACGGGAAAACTATACTAATGTTTATAGTGATCAATCACGATGAAATGTATCCAATGCATAGATGATGTAGTTACCAATCGCTATGAAATATTATAATATACTTGTTGTGTAAATGATGTAGTGACCAATCGCGATGAAATGTACCCACTCGTAGATTCTCCCATGCTTGGTCACCCCGTCATCCTTAAATAGTTAAGTTGTTTTCATAACCCATAGAATTAGCATTGAGTTTTTTTTTTTTTTTTTTTTTCTGTTTTTAATCCATGCATCCTTGTGTTTCATTACCTAGCCACACAGGTTGATTATTCATGTATTACGGTAATATGTTATGAGGTTGTTGTTGCCGGATGGCCCCAAGGAATGGCAGCATTTGCTCATATGATACAAATGAGGCGAACTTGGTCATTGAAATTGCCATCATCACTGTCAAAGAGGACATAAGTTAAGCCTTTTCCTGTCTCTCCATAATGATTGCAGAAAGTAGGAAATTATTTTTGCAGATAATTGGACTTTATAAAATTTAAAAACTGTAAAATTATTTCAAAGCACAATGAAATTATGTGGTTGTTGGACTGGATAGACTATTGCAAAATTCAGATTGTTGTTCAGCTTTGGAAGGCATGCATAGTTTGATATACAACAAGAGATGAAGCACAAAATTATATTTTGGATCCAAGAAGATAAGAAGCATGGAAATTACCATATGGTTTGGTCACTTTCGGACCCTACCAACCAAACTGATTATTTTTCTAGATCGTACTGGTTCGGATACAATGGTTATCAATGGATATCACCTAGGCAATACATGGGTATCACCTTGACATTACATGGGTATCACCTTGACATTATATGGGTATCACCTTGACATTACATGGGTATCACCTTGACATTATATGGGTATCACCTTGACATTACATGGGTATCACCTAGATAAATCTCTTCAAATTTCCAAAAATTTGAATTAACTATGTACAAAACTACCCCCTTTGTAGGGTATACTATTTAATATTGGTATGAATGATGTGCTTCAAAATGTTTTTGGAAGTTATTAGAGGTTTTCCCAAGGTTGCCCAAAGTTACAATTAGAGTCAACTCCTACTTTTAGAAACTACTCTTTCCTTCACTCTTAACCCCTTGAGGACCAAGTGTCCGTTTGGGGACAATTTGTTTTTACTTTGACTGCAATTTTCTTTTAATCCGTACATTCAAAGTACACAAAAGTCTTACAACATCATCTCATACAAGTTTAGAAGAAGATCATGCAATGACATAAATTTTCAAAGAGTTTTGACTTTTGAAATTCTTTAATGGAGTAGAGGTTCCTCTCAAATATCTTGGTCCTTTAGGGGTTAATCCTTTAACACCTAGTATGTGGATCATGACGGCCTAGGAGAATCTACAAGCATAATAGATTATGTGGGACATCATTTAAATGGATACATTTCATTGCGACCCCACTTCACATAAATCACTATAGTTCGCCTGTGCGTGCATTGATTGGGGTGGAAAGCTACAACTTGATCGAAGTGTGTTCTAAAGACCGCAATGACACAGCCAATTGCGGAAAAGATCAAAACACCAAGACCACCAATATTGAACCTTCCTTGGCCTCGCAGGCATTAAAGGGTTAACCCTTTAACATATGGAAGCCACATTTGGGTTGCAACATGATGTTTTTTGTGTATTTCACATACAAGGTGTAAGAATTGACGTATACAATAATTACAAAAGCTTGTATTTTTTGTTGAGGCCGATCCAATGACACATGGCATTTCAAATTCACATCATTATTGCACCTACTACATGCTTGAGAAGTTGCAAAAATGGTCATGTATTCTACATGTATGGTGTCATATTTGAGCATGGTAAGGTTCAAATTTGAAATGACCTCCAAATGAAAGATGTCAGTTGAAGAATCTTCAATCCAAAGGTGTATGTCTTTCTAAGTTTTAGTAAAAAAAAATAATGTTACAAGTGAAATATGTGACGCTATGTATGGTCCCTCATTGACCTTTAACTCCTAAAGGACCATGACATTTTAGCAACAAAACTCACTAAAAACTGCTAGTTTCAATGCATTCAACACAAAATGCAAATAAACACAATTTTTAAATATCCAACCATAGGATCTTGTACTAGGACTCTACAAGTGTGGTAAATTTTTGTCTAGTTTGACCACACGGATTGAAAGATATCAACCTTTGAAGTGAGACATAAACTCTTCTTGAGGTCATACTAAACACCTTCAACAAACTTCGACCACCTTCTATGGCAACTTTTTGCACTACTGTTGGTGACTTTCTAATTTTCACTTTAAAAAGATCATGATAGGCACATGCGTACTAAATTTTAGAAGTAGAAGAAGAGTAGACAATGTCCTTTAAAATCCTGCAATGCAACTATGTTATGAGAATGAACAATGCACTTCAAGTTATACATATGTCATATGCTTCTCTTATTTTTGAAACTCAAAAATCCATACATCATATGCAAAGATTCCATTTTCTTTCCAAGAGATTCTTTTTTTGGTTGAATGGACAAAAACTCAAATTTCTATTGAATTCAGATTTAATAAAAGTTTTGCTACACAATGTGTTACGCTAAATCGTTGCACTCTTTGTACATGTTACTGAAACAAAATTGTAACTTTTGAATTGTAAGTAGGATTTCTACAAAAACTATGACTAGGGTAAGCTAATAAAAAGTTGCCCATTCAAAATCATCTAAGAAAATCATGCCTACACTTGAGATTGTGGGACCTTATCCAAATTCAAAATGTCCCCCGAGGAGACATTGTGCCTTTAGGGGTTAAGGGTTAATAGCTATCATATCAATGGATTTAGAGCATGGTGGGGTCTTTACTAGAAACTTTTGATTAATTATGAAAGTGCAACCTTGGATTTATGAAAACTCAAGTTAGAAATAGACTTAACCACCTTCGAGTATGAAAGACACAAGAGCGAGAGATTGCATTGTACCATGAATCATAGCAGCCTCTTTCTTCTTTGATTTGACTGTAGATGTGAGTTCAAGTCCTATTGCCGGCATGGTGCCTACCACCATAGTCCACCCAATTATAGTGGGGTCCCAAGTCCTCATTGTATGGGGACCCACAAAGCCGTTGGGGGAGATGACATGTCGGTTGTTTCTAAGGCAATTAGTGTAGGGAAGCACTTAGTGTAGAAAAAATGTTATCCTTGAGAGGGGGGAGTACACTAAAATTTATGTTTAGTGTAGTGGTACGAGTAGTGTACTTACCCTAGTACACTATTTGTAAAGAAGTTGACAATTGGTGTTAGCTACCAATGTCATTAATGTAACCTTCACTCAAACCCCAATCAATCCAGCCATGCTTCTCTTCATTTGCAACTTTCAAATGGTCATAAATTATTCAAAACTTGTCCAAATTGGGCAAATGAGGTGTTTTTTAGCATCTACAATTTTTGTAGATGCCAAGAAAACCTCATATGTCTAATTCGGGTTTATAATGAATGAGTTGTGGCCAATTGAAAGCTGCTGATAAGATACTCCGACAACCCTCGACTGCTAGACCTTTTTTTTTATACTTCTACTATTGATACACTAAATGTGCACAAGTGAAAAAATTATGATGAAATCTTTACCAAAATTGACAAATAGTGTAGTAGTAGGTATTTAGTGTAGGGTTTTATCACTACACTAAATGCCTCATTTGCAATTGGTGTATGGGTTCGCATTCAGTGTATTTCTACACTAAACATAAATTTCAGTGTAGTTCTATTACACTAGCCTATGTCCCATGGCCATATGCTTAGTGAAGAGAATGAACAAACACAATATTCACGGGGCTCTCCTTTGGAGACCGGAGCTCTTCTTCTTAACTGTAGATGTATAGAGTTACTGATGGGTGATTTTAATACTAAAAAATGAGGGAAAATTATGGTTGAAATTCCAAAGCAAACAGAAATACTAACATTCCTGTCAGCAACCGACAACGTGGACAGGACCGTGTCAGGCCATACATGTTCCAACATCTGACATCACGAGGGATCCAAGACAAACCGCATGAAGTGGACCACCACAAAAGTTAGGAAGCATGATCGTAGACTTCTTCATGAGGCTTGAAGGAGAGAAAGGCCTTGTCATTCCAGGTTGGCCATGTTCTTCTTCGCATGAACCAGAAATAATGCATCACACATCGTAATCCTACATTGAATGGGCATGCACTGACATATGTTTCACCAAAACCACTCCAAAATACTAAACCTTTTTTTTACTATTTCAACTGTAAGATCTTGAATTTTATTACTAAAGAATAAAACACTCCAAAATATTCATGATTTTTGACTGTGTGGATTGAAAGGTACCTATATTTGAAGAGTGCAACATAGAATTTTTTTCCACCCTATTTCCACTACACATTACATAAATATCATGAAACTATCACGTTCTACCTTGACTTAGGTCATTGCACGCCAAAAATCACAATAAATGGAAGGGTTTAGGGTAAAGAAAAAGGTCTTGCATGTACTACGGGTATAAAATGTGGCCATTTCCTTTACATGGTAGTATTTATTTGAAGAACTGATAGTTGGATCTACACTTCAAGCGGTGTTGCGGTAGATGAAATCACCATGTCTTTTTCTACTCCTAGAAGAGTTTTTTCACTTGTTTTAATTAAAAAATAATTCTTGATTTCTATGCATTTCTCTAAGGGCTGCCAAGAACTTTCCTTTTCTGCTACCCGCCTCAAAAGAATGTATTATTCACGTCTACAATATCCTCCTGAGCTGCATGAGAGTCTAGCATTTGAAGCTGGAAGCACCATAATCTTTCCTTGTAAATCCAAAAAATGATTTAAAAAAATACCTCTGCAAAGCTTTCCAAAATGCCTATTTTCAAAATTTTCAAAATTGAAAATTTTGATTAATCTTCTTCAAAATATTTGTATATTCTTCCGAAAGATGAGAACTTTTAAACTATGGTGCTCTCATACATGGTGGGCTCTAGCCTCTTAAGAGGAGCCTGGTGCATAATGCGAGTGGAGAAATTGAGGGAGTGAAAGTGAGATACATCAATTCCAAGCCTAGCTCTGGCCGAGGCTCAGATCCAATCTTTGCTGACATATTTACAGTGACTCGCCTTGTTAACTATGACAATTGCATGACGATACTCAACAAGGTACACTGGAGGCACTCTTCGAGTCAGGTGTTAGCAGATGACTAAATCCGGAAAGTTTGTAAATTCTCTCATGACTAGCTGGTAATTTTTCACTCAGGGATCAGTCTGAATCAATTATATCAGCTCATCATCTTCTCTCCTAGTTTTGTAATTCAAGAAAAGACAAATAATAGGAACACATGTTGAAGAACCGGGCAAAAAATGTATGATTATGGATCATAAGTGCATCATGATCTATAGAATCATTACATATTCAGTGCAACATTGCAAATGACCTGCTCTACGGTGAGCGCCCTGCTCGTCGTAGGTCATGATCTATAGAATCATTACATATTCAGTGCAACATTGCAAATGACCCTCTACGGTGAGCGCCCTGCTCGTCGTTTTTGGCGGGTTTAGATGTACTTCCGGTTATAGCTTCTTGTGTGTAAGTTTAATGCATTTCTTCTAGTCACATCATGTCTGGTACTAGTGAATACCCTTCAAATGGAACAATTCCCTGGCGCATTGGTGCAAGCATTGGCAAGCTACTATGATTCTTGTGAAGTGAGGTCAACAACGAGATCTACCCTATGTGTAGATGTTGTTGTGCATGATCTATTACACTTGTGGATTCTCCCAAGACTTGTGAAGTTCATCGGCGCTAAAGGGTTAACCTTGTTGGCTGTAGTGCCCACGAGACCCAAAATGGGGCTCTCGAGGTGTTAAAACTGAATTTGCATGAAATCCAATGATGGGATGAGGTTGTGAAATGTGAAGTTAAGATTTGCGGACACATTACATGACCACTATGCAAAAACTAGATCATGATTTGGAGTTATAGAATTCATGGAAAAACTAAGAATACATTACAAAATACATCAAATACACTGAAATACAAATTATGTATACCATGCCGCATACTATTCATGTTGTATTTCATACACATGCAAAATGATTTTTGTCTTGAATACTGATTGAAATTTGTCTTTAATAAATTCTTCATTGTTTTGTGGTTGTTGATCTCTCTCATTGCATACAAATCTTTTGTTTTAATTTGTATAAGTTTGGAACATTTTTGTATACAATCAGGTAGACAAAAGTAAAAAAATCATCAATAATCATGTACAAATGTTTTCGTCACATATGATATGTCAATGTCAAGCTATCAACCTAGTGCACATGTGAGCCTCTTTTATTCAAAGTATAAAAATTCTTGTAAGAATATATTGATGGATAAAGTAGTACCCCTCCAAAGTCCACAATTCTCTATATTACCAATATACAGTAACTTAAAACACTATAATCTATTCCATCAACCGTTGGATGTACATATTACAAAGTTTCCCCAAAGTTTAAGTCATGGTTTGAGTTCAATTTGTAAGGTTGGGTACTAAAATTAGGCATTCTATTTCCATTAAAGATAGTTCAAAGGAAAAAAACCAACACGTATCTTGGTATTGGAAAAACCTGACCTGGGCACTACAAGGTTTATAAGCACCATAAGGTTGGATAACTTATAAGTTATCAACACCACCAACCCCAAAATCAACAGTCTTATGTGGGCCAAAACCGCCAGCCGCCCACCATTTCCGCAATTTCAGGAAAGTCAGTTTATAATTGGTTCACAGCTCTTCAATCTTGGTTTTTAGTCTCTTGTGCTCACAATGATGGGTGCTTCGACAAGTGGAAGTAGAGAGTTTTGTATGTCGGGGAATGGGTCACGGCTTACTATCCACTTAAAAAATATGTAGCAATTTCAATATGAAGAAATAAATGGTCACGACAATTGCAATATTCATGAGATCCTATTTTGAATTCACAAAAAAATTCTTACCACTTATACAGACACTATAAATAGGTCAGCAAGCTTAAGTTGGTGGTTATAGGTCATCCAACCTTACATGAACTCTAGTTACAAATTGGGCAAGGGTTTGCTGCTTGTTGTTTTTCCCGCATTGCCGTCCCCTGACAAATTGCAGAAAATTTGGCATACATCATGAGTGATGTGGTAATAAGTATCATGATCACATCTGTCACCAAAAGCTTGCCAGATTTTCTGATTTTGCACCAAGTTTCTGCTCAAATCTTGCTGCAAACAACATCATCAATGGTGACAATACTCTTTAATATTATAATATAGTCAAAGACAGTCAGGGTGGCAATGAACCGGCCTGATTGTGGCCTGCTCAATTTGTGCAGGCCTCTTCAATGCAATAGATTGGGTTGGAAAATGCACACACACTTAGGTGTGCGAACTACACAAATTTGACCAGAGTATGTACTTCCTTTCATGGGCCAGTGTGATTCAGCATAATGTTAGCTGCAGCAGCAGAATGCGTCCAGGCTCCAGAAGTGTTGTGTCTGTTGCTGGTCGGCGCACATCAACCAATGCTATCTTGACCCAAATGTGGAAACTCGCAAGTTGAATCTTTCCATGTTTGGCAGCCAATGGAATCCAAGAATCTGGAGAGCTAAGCGTTCGAACCACTTTGGCTCCAATACCATTCAACAACATTTGATTCTCGTAGCCGTCATGGCTCTCATTAATCCAATCTCAATCACCTGGCAGCCTTTCTTTCCATCACATTTGAGAGCAAAACTTGGTGGCTTAAAGGCACTCTGTTTTCTCTGCAGAAAATCAAGATCCTGACTCTCCTCTATCTTCACAGCCACATTTTCAACTCCGTACTCAGTCAAATTAACAAGGAAGATAAACATACACCTCTCTCTTGCTGAGAGATGATAATCCAATAAAATCATGCATCAAGAAAGGCAAGACATGAACTCACATGATAATCCATCCTTAAGTTAAAATAAGTATTATTTTTAGTCGCTCGTATCTGCCAAACATGGTAAGATTTAAATGAGTTACATTAACCCTTTTACAAAACCCTTTTACAATCCCCAAGCATGGGCAGAATGTACCCGCTGCCTTGATGACAGACATCATAATCTATGACCCTCGTAGATTCCACCCATGGTCGCTCCAGGCCATATCCTTAAACCATACCTATTACCCAGTCAAACACCTATTACCATCCATAATAAGCACATCCTGTATCAACATTCAACTCCATAATCATGACTAGATATATCACGGAACACAAGATCACGAAACCATGCTCACAGTCAAGTTCCATAATAATCAATATACATCCATGTGCACACCATAATAATGACTCATACATGAGTTCATAGTCAAGGCTCCTCACATCCATGGAAACTGAGACGACGAAGATAATGAAGGAGGAAAATGATACAAGCAAGCAAGCATATGCGCTTGTGCACGACTCACTTTTATTACTCATGAAAGTCCAGGAAACATGCGGGTGAAGTGTCACCACAGCAGCAGGGGTGAAGTCTCCGATCCACCACGGCACGTCTCGAATTTAATGGAGCCTTTTGTAGAGGCAATCACTCAGTCAAGGAGCTACCAACCAAAACTAGTAGCTATATGATCCGACAGGGAATAATACATGATGGGATGTAAGGAGCGGGTGGTGTAAAGAGAGAGGAAAAAAAGAATTAATATCACCTCAGCGCCCTCTTAGTATTATAAGGAAAATACTACGTCTCTGTCTGGATCAGAAGTTGGTGCCCTCGAACGTCTGCCCGAAGCCCCAGCCTCGCGGCGCCACGCTCTCCGACACCGCGGTGTTGCCGTCGCCCGTCACGGCCTTGAACGAGATCGCTTGCCCGTGCATGCCACTGTTGCCCGTGAACTGCCACATCTGGCCCCAGTTCCGCTTCAGGGGAAGCCAGGCCGTTGCGTCTCCCTTGATGTACAGCTGCTGCACATCGCCTGCGCCTGCCACATTCGTCACCAGCACCAGCAGGAAGTACGGGTTGCCATTGATCGTGAACCTCATCCCTCCCGACTTCGCACACGACACCCTGCCACAAGAACGAGCTTCATCCCATGAGCATGTGTCTACAGCATGGTTTTTTCAGATGATGATGTGTCTGTGAAGAGTGATCGATGGATCTAGAGATGGGACTGTTGTGTGTACCTGCGGTAGTTGATGGGGATGACGCCGCCGACGGTGCGGGCGATTTTGCTGAAGACGGGCTGGGCGAGGTCGAAGTGCTGCTTCGGGGAGTTGCACCAGCCGCCGTTGGAGCCGGTGGGGCAGAAGTTGGTGGCGGTGATGATGGCGGAGCCGCCGGGGAGGCAGTACTGGGAGCCAGCGGGGTCGCAGGAGAGTTCGTAGCAGGCGCCGCAGCTGAGGCCGCTGTTGAAGAGGGCCGAGCTCAGGGCGGCCGTGTCGGTGCCGTAGCCAGTGCTGTACAAGTTCCCGAATCCACACGCGCCACCTGCGAACGAAGAATGACGACACCGTTACTCTCACTCTCAACTACATATACTCCACAGAGCGCAACAAAGCCCAACCAAACGACATGACGCGTTCACGTCCTCCAGAGATGGCATTGACATTGTGGTGCTTGCTGCCTCTCCCCTCACTAACTACAGCTGTGAGTGATCTTTCTGGAAACCACGGCCCAGAACACGACGACCTCGTAGCCCCTCCAAGACCTCCTCCAAACACAATGTAGAACTTGCTTCCATACCCCTCGCTAAACTACAGCCATGACTGATCATTTGGCTCCAAGAACTAGAGATGATTAGTCGCCCGCCATCTCTCACTCCCAAACCTCCATAAAACCAACAACGCTCGCTCAAGCAGCCACAAAACAAGTGACGTCGACCCTCCTTCAAACGCAGCCAACTCGCTTGCCCCTCGTCAACTACACAATGTAGCACCTGCTTCGCTAACTACAGCTACGTGATCTTCCTCATGGCTCGACCGCAATGCAGCAGTGATCAGTTGGCTCCAAGAAGAGCTGCAGCTCACCTTGCGTGCCGGAAGCGTCCGCCCCGCCGTAGTAAGTCGCGTGCGCCTGGCCCCAGGAGCTGCCCGCGAAGACGTGGCCGCCTTGCCCCCCCACCGCTGGCGCCGGCTGCTGCTGCTGCTGCTGCTGCTGCTGGCTCTGGTGGTGGCCGCCATGGTTGTGACGAGCGTGTACACGAGACGCTGCCAGGACCAGCACCAGGAAGAGAACCTCGCCTACTACCAGAGCTGATCTCCACGCCATAGCCATCGCCGGGAGGTGCGGTTGCGAGCTAGCGCGGGTGGTGGAAGTGAGAAGGTAGGAGAGTGCGGAGGTGCGCAGTGAAATACTCGTCGTCTTGATTGAGACGATGAGAACTCGCGCTAAGTCCCACTCTTGGCATCAAGTCCTGCGCTTTGGTGCGTGACGCAGTACTTTTATCACGACCCTCTCACGGATGAACCCCGGATGGATGAACTTCGGGGGGATTGGGAAGAAGGGGAATGAATGGATGAATATAGAGAGATGGCACATCCACTCAATGGAAGGAGGGGTAGGAGGGATAGATGGATGAATAGAAGAGGAACGAACGAGGGGGGCGGATGATGGGTGGATGAAAATGAAGGACATGTAGAAGGGGGGCGGATGATGGGTGAATGAATGAGGATTGGATGAAAATGGAGGATGTGTGGATGGGGAGGATGGAGAAGCGCTTGAGGAGAGAGAGGGGGTGGATGGATGAGGGTTGGTTGAGGTATGGATGAGGGTTTGATGGGAGGATAGAGAAGTGGTTTTAGAGGAAGGGGTGGATGGATGGATGGATGGAATGGGGGATGAGGGGGGAGTGGGGTGGAGAGGGTGGGCAGTGATGCATGTGTCAGGGTGTGTTGGGAATTATGGAGGGTGCAGAGTGGGAGCAGTCATTTTTGCAGCTGTGAGTGGGGGGGAGACTGGAGAAATTTTTTACTGCTGGGGTTAAAGAATGTTTGTGACTGTGGCAGCTGGGTGATCATGGGTAGACAAACTTCGCTGTGATGATCAAACTGGCTGGCAGTCGGCGCGCCTGGCTTGCAGAGTGAGTGAGGGAGCCGGGACCATGATATATGCATATATGGAGAGCGGAAAGAATTATATTTTTTTTCCTTTTTTTCCTTCTGTGAGAGCGGATAGAATTACAATTTCAACCCAAGTGATTTCATATTTTTCTGATGAAATGTGATTTAGTTATGAGTTTTCAAAGTGTACTACTATGTTTAGTGGGTGGCTATCAATAGGTATCCCCCCGGAGCGCCGACCAAAAGTAAAGGGTCTTGGCTAATAGAAAATTTCCATTTGGATGGGTGAATGGGTGGTAATGGGATGGAAGTGGATTGGAAATGGGTGTTGGTTATGGGATTTGGATGGTAACCAAGGGGGGTTACCTTGGGAAATTTTCACAAGGTGGTGAATTTTACTACAACCAATTGCTCATGCGCAATCAATTTCCTAGTCAGTTTAACCCTTTCATGGCTCTGTGGCTCGATTTTGGTGCTCTTAGTGTTGTGACTTTTCCCATGATTGGCCGTTGTTGTCACAGTCTTCAGCATGCACTTTGAGATCTTTTCGACACATTTCCTTGATCTTCAATCAATGCAAGCATTGGCAAACTATAGTGATTTCTGTGGAGTGGGATTGCAATGACATGTATCCATTCTAAAGATGATGTTATGCACAATTTATTACGCTCGTAGATTCTCCTAGGGCCTCATGGTCCACTTAGGCGTTAACCCTTAAACGTCAGACATGAGCCATATATACAAGCACTTATTTTACTCTGTACAATACAAAAAAATGTGTTCAAGTTTAGCAAGACTTACACCTTTGGATTGAATATCCTTCAAAGTAACATCTTTCATTTAGAGGTCATCTCAATATCTGAACCTTGTCATGTTCAAATACAACACCATACAATGGTAGAATATTGTGGCCACCAATGACACATTCTAACATTTAAGGATTAAAGGGTTTATGACAATGGTGAAGGTTTGACCCCTCCTAGACGTGATTTAATTGAAACTTTTAGTGTAGACATTTTCATTTTGGTAGGTTTGTTATTTCCCTTGTTTTTAAGGAGAGTTTTGATTGTACTATCAGTTCTCTCCATCTAACCCCTAACCTTTAAGGATATTCAAGTGTGCTTGGGTAGAGCATTAACCCCTAAAAGAGCTGTGACTGTGTTTCACCAAAATCGCTCCAAAATTGCATACTTGATCAACCATAGCATCCTAAATTTTACTACCATATGAAGACAATTAAAACATTTCATAAAATTTGATCTGGCAAATTGAAAGACACACCCATTCCAAGAGTGCACTGAAGCACCAAAAACTTTTTCCCTTGTAATCCTCAAAAGTCCCCCAATGTGTACAAAATGTCCATCACTGCGCCAGTCAGGAGGACATTATCCAGAATTCATTTCATTTTGAATGTGATTTCAATGCTCATCCGAAGACCAAAAAGTGATGCTCACAACTCTGAGTTAATAACATTAAAGTACCGGTAGGTGTTGAATTGCGTAATCACAAATCACGTTGTTTGCATTTAGGCTAAGTTACTGTTGGTTAGCGGAATTGAAGCATCTGCATCATGAGCAATGAAGGTGCCCTAATGCTCATGAAGTTATTGTAGTGAACTAGGCTCTTTGCATTCACTACCGCAGCTTAATTGACCTTGGCATTGACCTCCATCTGCATTGACACGTTGGAGACATGGTGAGCTTGTCCTTAAAACCATGCATTTGTTATGTCATCAAGGCAAGCTTGTATGGTAAACCGTCTTGGCAGACAATTATTTTCGGCAAGTAAGACAACAATCCATTGGAGCCTGTACAGTCTTGTGTTTTGGGACATGCAACTACTCGCTAATAAACCAAAAAACGCACGTGAATTTGGCACCTGTTCTACGTAACACAACTACGAGCTTGTCCTGAAAACCTGGCATTTGTGACGTAATGAAGGCAAGCTTGTAAGGTAAACCGTCTTGGTGTACGGTAATTATTTTCCGGAAGTAATCCATTCCATTGAGCCAGTACAGTCCCAGTGTTTTGGGAGATGCATCTACTTGCTAATAATCCAACAAACGCACGTGAATATGGATCCAAAAAGTTGGCACCCATTCTACGTAACCAAAAAAAAAAAAACCGAGAGCAGCCGGTTAGATTGCTGAAAGTTGAAACTGGTCTCAACAACACGATCATCATCATCGGTGGCAGGCAGGCGTGCAGAAATGGACACCTGCTTGGCGGACAACATCAGCGTTGCAAGACAGAGAAAATGATAAGAAAACACATGACGAATGATAGTGCCTGTGGGTGTGGGTGTGGGATGTGGTGGAGAAGTTTGGAGGCTGCTGCTGCTGCTCTGTTGCTGGCCCTGCAGCTGCAACAGACATGATGCATCATGTGCACTGATGCAATCGCCGCTCTGGCGACAGTTTGGACCTCTTAACTAACTTCGCGGTGTCAGCTGATTCCATGGGCCGCCCCTTTTACTTTTCACGCTTGAGTACTATGCTTTTCATTCTGCTTCGTGCTCATCACATTACCATAGGAAGGTCATCACCTCCTTGACAAATATGGTAACCCCCCATGACCGCCAATTTAAGCAATGTGCATATATGGGGAGAGGAAAGAATAATAAAAAGAAAATTGCCTAGCCAACAGAATTACAATTTCAGCTAGAGTGGTTTTATATTTTTCCAATGAAATATGAATTAGTTATGAATTTTCAAGCCACTTTTAGTTGGAGGCTGCCAATATGTACCCCTCATAAGTGCCAATCAAAAGTAAGCAGTTTTGACTTATAGCAAACCTCGATTCGGATGGGTGAAATGGTGGTAATGGAATGGAAGTGGGTTGGATATTCCTTAATTTTGTAGGCGTTGGTTATGGGTTTTGGTTGGTTACTAGCGGGTACCTTTTGTTGGTTTTTTGGAAAATAAATTTTGTCCCGAGATTTACTTTTCATTCATTTTTTCTAAATTTACCCCACAAAATACTTACCTATTTTTCACCAAAAACATGAGATCTTTCATTGATATTCATACCATTGAACCTTGATCCACAGTACAAAAAGAACAACCTTACAAGTTTTCACAATAGTTGACCTCACAAATTGGAAGATTATAGCATTTGCAGTGAAGTGAAAGGGTTTTTCCAAGCTTCCTTGCCATAAGAGGGTTAGCAAACTTTGACTTCACTTGGTGTCAAATCATTGTATTACATAGGCCTAAGTTTTGTATTACTATGGTGTACATAATTAAAAATACCATTTCTTTTTGTTATTCCTTAAAACTAAGGTCTTCCTGAGAAAAATAAAATCACTCAATCTTCAATCTTTTAAAAAAATTATTTATTTCCAAAAAACTATAATAACAAAAGCAATAGAGATATTTCAAAAGTACAGAAGTCTGGGTTAGATTTCTTCCTAGAAGTCATATGGTTTGATATACTTTTTTGTTACAATATGTGGTGTAAACCTTCTTATTGGTTGTTTAGATTCTTGTTCTAAAATATAACAAGTTTGCACAAAAATAAAATGTATATTAGCAATTTGTGAACCTCCACTCCTTGCACAATCTTTTGAATATGCTACACCAGGGTTGTCATATTGAACGGACGTCCGGTTCGCCTGTCCGGTAGAGCTCTCGCCCGTCCGATACATTCAACATAGGGTTGACTTACCCGCAAGGTAAAAAACAGGCGACGTGGCAGCCAGGTATGAACTAAAGTGCTGCCACGCAGGATTTAGACTAAAAAATATGGATAGTTGACTATATAAAATGGTATATTAGGCGCAAGGACGTCTCCGCCCCTAACGGTCAATATGTACCCCTCATAAGTGCCAACCAAAAGTAAGAGGTTTTGACTTATAGCAAACCTCGATTCGGATGGGTGAAATGGTGGTAATGGAATGGAAGTGGGTTGAATATTCTTTAATTTTGTAGGCATTGGTTATGGATTTTGGTTGGTTACTAGGGGTTACCTTTTGTTGGCTTTTTGAAAAATAAATTTTGTTCCGATATTTATTTTTCATTCATTTTTTCTAAATTTACCCCACAAAATACTTACCTCTTTCTCACCAAAAACATGATATCTTTCATTAATATTCAAAACATTGCACCTTGATTTCCAGCACAAAAAGAACAACCTTACAAGTTTTCACAATAGTTGACCTCACAAATTGGAAGATTATAGCATTTGAAGTGAAGAAAAAGGGTTTTCCCAAGCTTCCTTGCCATAAGAGGGTTAACAAACTTTGACTTCACTTGGTGTCAAACCATTGCATTACATAGGCCTAAGTTTTGTATCACTATGGTGTACATGATTGAAAATACTAGATCCTTCTGCTATTTCTTAAAACTAAGGTCTTCCTTTGAAAAATAAAATCACTCAATCTTCAATCTTTTAAAAACCCAATCTATTTCCAAAAAACTATAATGACAAAAGCAATAGAGATATTTCAAAAGTACTGAAGATTGGGTTAGATTTCTTCCTAGAAGTCATATGGTTTGATATATTTGTTCTATTACAATATGTGGTGTAAACCTTCTTATTGGTTGTTTAGATTCTCATTCTAAAATATAACAAGTTCACACAAAAATAAAATGTATATTAGCAATTTGTGAACCTCCACTCCTTGCACAATCTTTTGAATATGCTACACCCTTCTCTTCCTCCAAAAATTAGTGTACAAAAAATAATAGCATGTTCAACATAATGGAATAAAATTTAGACCTTGTATAGCACAAATAATTGTCACCAAATAAAGTCAAATTCTACTAATATTCTCATTGCATGGAAGAAAAAGAACATATTTCTTCATTTCAAATACTATGATATTTCAATATATGCAATCAAATTTTATGGAATTTTGTGTGCACAATATTTTATTATTTTTAAAATCCTATTGTTGACATTAAAAATGTATTATTATTCTCCTTCTCCGTATTTTACACTAGATTCGACATTTTTGATCTAAAATAGTTAGCCTTTTAACCCTTTATTGACAAGCGACCATGTATAGGTCTAAAATGTACTTAATATCGTCATGTTGTCGTCTGAATTGTACATGATCTTGTCATTTCAGATTTTGTACATTGTTGCTTGTCGTTAAAGGGTTAATGTCTACGAGGCCTTGGCATGGTCAATTTTGGTGCTCATGGTCTTCTAACTCTTTCCACAATTGGCCATTTTCTCTCACGTCCTCTAAACGCATTTCAAGTTCCTGGTTAGCTTTCCAACGGATCTCTCTAATCTCCAATCCATATAGGCATTAGCAAACTACAATGATTTCCATGAAGTGGGGTTGTGTTGAAAGGTACCCCCTTTGTAGATGATGTTCTACTAGTCTATCACGCTCATAGATTCTCCTAGGCTCTCACGGTGCATTTAGGCGTTAAAAGGGTTAAGAAACTTAGGGGGTTGGGGATTGGAAATCTTGTTTTTGGGTTCTATTTTGCATATTATATTTGTCTTTGGGAATTCATAATTTGGTGAACAGACACTGCTGCGTATGTAGTACTCAAATCAAAAATTGTGATGATAGTGTTAATGATGCATTTGGGTACAGACTGGTAGCTGCCCAGCACCAAAGTCACCACATTGCTATTTAATGTGATTGCATTCAATCAGTTCAAGTTTCAATCCTCTCCTTCATACCACGTTAGTGTGGAAGTTATCATCACGTTCTGGATATGCCCGCAGCCCATCTTACATTGTAATTTATGTACCTTCATTTTTACGTGCCGCAACTGGTCACCCCTGGTAAATTATGACTTGTTCTGATTACTACCAGAGCAACAGCAGCGACCATAATTATATTTCTATGCTGAATGTTTATCCACTAAATGATGACTTAAGCAATATGCATATATGGAGAGAGGAAAGAATTGTACATTTTATTTCAGTGATAGCCAATAAAATTACAATTTCGACCCAAGTGATTTCATATTTTTCCAATGAAATGTGATTTACTTATGAGTTTTCAAAGTGTGTTGCCATGTGTAGCTGGTGTCTGCCAATAAGTATCCCCATAAGCGCCGACCAAAAGTAAGGGGTCCTTACTAATAGCACACTTCTAATTGGAGCTAAATAGGTGGTAATAGGATGGAAGTGGGTTGGATATACCTCAATTTTATAGGTGTGGGTTATGGATTTTGGTTGGTGGCAAGGGGAGTTACCTTAATTACAGTTTATTTAAGTTCATATGAGGTTCCATGAGGTATCCTCTCATTTATCTTAATATTCCTATTCATTCACTCTTACTAGGTATTAGATATGGAAGTATTTAGTGGTGTCTTGTCAAAAATATCCTTATTGACCCTTTACGGATATTTTGTGCTTTGGAGGTCTTTGCCCATTTGGGCAGGTTCCTACAATGTCAACTTTTGTTTTATAATTCTTGATATATGTCAACAAATTTATGACTTTTTGGATGATGTATAGCATGGTAGTAGATTCCCTAGGGCTATCATCTTTTCCATATTAAACTTCTAAATTATAAGTTATGATATTCTAGGCACAATTTGTTGCACTTTGCGCAACTCCGTACTTTTTTGCAATGACATTCTACAACCATTAAGATTTTGTTTTGAGATAATGATACCACTTTCTATAAGATTAAAAAAGCACATTTAATTTTTAAGTGGAAAATATTCATTTTTAATCCTTGAAGTTCTTTAGAAATTCCCCTCACACCAAAAACACTTCAAAACTATTGATTCTAGTGTAATGACTGGAAAAGGAATCAAAACCTTTTTAATTTTCTCCCCGTGTTAAGTGGATCAACAAACTTTGACTTCACTTGGTGTCAAATGTTTGCACTATACAAGGTCTAATTTTTAAAATTCCATATTGAACATGGTATTACTTCCCTAGACACTACTTTTTAGAGGTAGAAAATGAATGTAGCATATTCCAAAAAAATGTTCAAGGGGTGGAGGTTCAAATATTACCATTCCACATTTTATTTTTTGTGAACCAAATCGTTTTAGAATGAGAATCCAAATTGCCCGTGAGAATGTTAACATGACATCTTGAAGTTAAAAAAATAAGTAGTAAGGAAAATCAAGATCTCTAATTTTTAAGTGAGAAAGAAGAAGTATTTCTGATACCTTGCTCAACAATTGAGTTATTTGTAAAGGGAACCGGTCTTTTGTCCTCCTTTTTTCATGCAAAAGAGAATCTAACCTGTATTTGAGTGTAGCCGCAAAGTAATCCTGTGAAAAAAATTCAGGGTTTGAGGGTTTTGAGGAGGTGTTATTTATGGCACAAGTGGCACAAATCTCCCAAAAAAAAACAAGAACAATCATGAACGTCATGACACTCTGGCATGTATCCTACATCCTAGAGTTGTGCATGATGTGAAGGGTCAATGATTGCTTAAAATAAAAGCCAGGCACAAACTCGAGTTTGGGAATTCTAAGGCTCAAAAACTAGTCTATCCAGTGTTCTATTCTAGGTCTACAGTGAAACCTTGCCAGTGGACTCGGCGACCCTGGCTTTTCCATTTACAGGTTAGAAACTGAGGATTTGGGGTACTTTGTGGATAACTCTAATGTGGGAAAATGTTTGACTTAGGTAAAATCGTTTTTAGATGAAGGACAAGATATATTTGACAATATTATAGAAATTAATATTATTTTTCTATATGAAAAATCTAAACATCAACTGAAACTTGTAGCAAATATTTTGGAGCTCCTAAGAGCTCCATATTGTGCATTAAAAATAGCATAACTTTGTTTCTAATGGTCCGGTGTGAAAAATTATGAAATTTCCAGAGAGCTACTATGTTCACCAAGGAATTAACGATATGATAAACGTAAGACATGGGAGTAATTTTGACCGGGTAAAAGTCGAGTAATTGGCCGACTAGATGAAACTTTGGCCTAGGATGTATTCCATCTATCTTGCCATGGCAATTAGGATTTAGCCGGGAATAGGGGAAAACGCCCTCATTCCTCTCATTCTTTCTTGTGTTTTGATGGAGTGTGAATGTAGAGAGGTGCTCAAGGTGGGTTTTGAGAGGGTTTGTGTGTTGAGGGAGAATTAAGGTGAGTTAGTCCTAGTTTGAGCTAGATTGTACTTGGATTGAGTGAAGTAAGCATGTTTTGTGCAACTCTAATATATGTTTGTAAGAGATTGGCCCTAAAAGGCTAGATCTAGTCCATGTCGGGTGTCTTTTTGTAGGTAGTCTAGATCGGGATTAGATACCACTAGATCTAATTTAGGTCTAGCTTATCTACACCAACATTGTCGGTTTTGGATGTTTTGAGGGTTAAGGTTGTAGGTAGTGACTACTTTGAGTAGTTCAACTTAATAACTCTAGATCTCATTGAAAACCACCAGATCGATCTAAAATCTACCTAAAGCCTAAGATTCAAGAAACTAGGTTTCCGGACTAGGTCTAGGTGTTAGGTCCAAATGTCTAGTCTATGCCCAATGTGCTTGCTGGAGTCCAAAGAAGAGCAATTAAAGTTTTTTCCTTACAAAAATAGAGTGTAAAACTTCCATTTCATATACTACTATGTCACATCTTTACAAAGAAAATAAAAACTTTATGATTAAAATTGAGACCATGGGAACATGCTTGAAATGAAAAACGTCATCAAGGGAAAATGGTCCCTTTACGTTGACACAAAACACCATATTTAATAAAAGGGCATGTAGGCATGTGCACCTTTTTAAAATAAACTGTCGTGTAAAGAAAGATCGATAACCTCAATAGATCGAGAGTCCTAACCAACATAAAATAAACAAAAAAACATACACTAAAACAAGTATACGTAATATACTGTTAACCGGAGATTTAGGCTTGTTACAAGGTCCCGGTAGTAATTTTTTGAAGTTACTAAGTAGTTATGGTTAAAAAGTAAACCAGTGGAGGAATCTGGACAGTGGATGAAACTGTCCTGAATTGACAGTGGATGAAACTGTCCTGAATTGACAGTGGATGAAACTGTCCTGAATTGACAGTGGATGAACTGTCTGTTCTTTGGATGAAACTGTCTGGACCTGGATGTCATCAATCCGGACATCTTTCATCCATTAGGGCAGGTTAGGGTTTGGAGGGGGTAGAGAGCCGCCCTCTTGGGTTGGAGAAAAACTCTCTCTTCGGCTCTCTTCTCTCTGGGTGTGTGGGTGTGTGTAGAGCTCGTAATGTGAGAGAGTTAGGGTGTAGAAGTGGGGTTAGAGAGTTAGAATCTGGAGCTAATGTGCGGATCTGTAGTTGTAGAGAGTATGGAAAAGGTTTGTGGAGGTTTGAGGAAGTAAAGCATGAATTGGATACTACGTCTTGTATGTTTGTATTGGTTAGGTGAATGTGTGAGTAGATCTTGTTGTTAGAAGAGGGTTTGAGTGCAATGTGGTTGTGGGTATTGAAGATCCGGCCCAAATGCACTAGATCTGGTATAGATCTAGCTCGATCTACTAAACCCTCATCAAATCTAGCATGTTAGAGTTAGAATCGAGTCCGGATCTGTTGTGGGTATGTTCTGATTTGCTGTAATTGAGTACGGAAACTTCAGATCTGTACGTTAAACGTAAGAAAAACTACAGAAACGAAGTCCTAACAAACCCTGAATTCAGATCTAGATTCAGATCTAGGTCGATTCGGAGGTTTTAGATTCAGTACAAGTCAGATTTTTGGCTTGTGTCTTATGGCTGGGAACTACAGTTTGAATGAGCATAGAGAAGATGTTTCACCTAATCTTTGGGTGAAATCCCCCTTTAACATTGGCGACCATGCATAAGTTCGAATCAAGTGGCTCTTGTGACCCGCAGAGCAAGATCGCAGCCTTCGAGAAGGTCGCAGGCGGTGGTAGATCAAGCGGCAGCCATATCGTACAGACAGCTGCGGACGAGACAGCCAGACACGGACAGCCAGACAGACAGGCCACAGACAGACACAGACAGGCCACAGACAGCCACAGACAGAAGCAGTCTGGCGGAGATCCGGTGATACCCTGCAGTAGAAGAACCGCAGCGACTCTGGCGATACACTGCTGGCGTGAAGTCCAGACGATACCCGGTGATACCCTGTTCGAGTGACGTCCAGCAACGACCCGGACACTCCCGTACAGCAGCAGACCTGCAGAGACCCTATCGATACCCTGCTCGAGTCAAGTCCGACAGATACCATGGAGATACCCTGCAGCAGTAAAGATCACCAGAGATCCTGAAGATTCCCTGCAGCAGTAAAGATCCATCAAAATCCTTGCGAAGCCTTGCTCAAGTGAAGCCCGGCGGATATCCTAACGAGATCCTGCAGTATAGTCCAGTCCAGCAATGGACAGCGTTTTTTCAAAATTGGTGACGTCTCTGCCGAATTTGTAGCAGCCCCACAAGATTGACTAAGTCCAGGTGGATGGGGTCAAGGAAGAGCACAGAGTTCAAGAGTGCGGCGCAGCTCCCATTGGAACGATCCATTGCGAACTTTGACCATTACGTGGGCGACCGCAGCTACCAGGGCTTGGAGGAGGACGAAGCCTTCTATACGGCCCCAAACAGCCCCTCCAGCTGTGACCATCTCACACTTGAAGAATTTCAGAGGGGCATCCTGCGACATCTAGAGTGTCCAGACTCATATCACCCCAGTCAGAGTCTTCCCAGACCTACCCCGCAGTACAAGGAGACGTCCAGGATTACGGTCCAGGAACTCGAGTTGCACAACTCCCGAAGACTGCCTTTGGACTCTCCACTAGCACATTCAGAGTCTGCATCTACACCCCCGCAGCCGAGCAGTACTACCCCCAACATCACTGCCTATGACCCCCGGACCCCTGTCGTGACTCGGGTACTGGCATTGGAACCTTGGAGCAGTGGTCTAGGCGACGATTATCTGGAGGCGCCAAAGTGCAGCCAACACATGACAAGCGTTGAATCAGAGGACTGATCCCACGAAAAAAAAGGGGATAGTCCAGTGTTACTAAGGTAAGTTCCAAATCCAAAAATTCTGCAGTTGGGTTGAATGGAATGGAGATGTTGTTTGAATGATTGTCATCTATGGATGTAAACAACTACCAGTAACTGAACGTAGACAGTAACTGGACGTTATCTGGACAATTATCGGCGGTATCAGTAAGGAATCCAAACAAATCTAGACATGAACTAGATGTAACCTGAGATATGTATTAACATCTGGACATTCACAAAAATTAATATGAGACCATAAAAACCATAAACAAGGAAGAACAAAACAACAAAAACAACAAATGTGTATGGCGGGAAGAAAATCAAGAGCCAAGTACCTGAATCAGTTGAGAACAGTTAGGGCAGAATTGGGACCTAAAACTCAAACTTGAACTTGGGTAAGGAGAAAGGGTGTAGCTGGAAATTAGATCCAGACATCCAGTGGGAAATGAACAAAAGAGGAAACAGTGGCTGGACCAGTGTTTTCCCAGGAAAAAATGTTGGCAAAGAATATTTGACGGCGAAGCAAATGATCTGGAACTAAAAAAAGGACCTAACCTAAATGACGAGCATGTACTACTGACTACTGGTATGAGTGGGGTGATCTGGGTGTAGAAACAGGATAGTGGCAAAAGACCAGACGAGGTGTAGGTGACAAAGGCAGTACCGGAGGAGGTAACTGACTGGAGGACCACACACTGGAGGGTTGGAGAAGCGCACTACTGGAGTGATACAACAGAGAAGTCATAACATACAGTGGCAGCACCTGCTACAGGATGGAGGGCGACCATGAAGGTCTGGACATAGAGCTCGCAGCAAGATTCCAGGCACAGCAAGAGAGGAGACGAATTCTACCAAGGATTCAGGAGCAGAAAGCAGAGGCAGAAGACACTACAGGGTACCGGAACCCAAGCTCAGAGGAAAGTACGGCGAACCGGAGACATCCAGTCGACATGGAGGTGATTGGAGAAAATTCATCACAAGGGGCAGACGAGTTGCCCCAGAGAAGACCGGACGGACTCGGAGAGCTAGGAGAGCTCCCGATCCGGACAGGACAGGACAACAGAGAAGCACAGGGAGCACCAGAGCTGAACCGGCGGGAGTTTGGAGTCCTTGAAGGCACACTCCACCACCGATGGGAGCCGGTTCAGACGAATGTCAGCATGTTGGTCAATGATCCAGACCCAGGGGAGAGGATGGACCTCCGAGCATGGGAAAGACCGTCAACTCCAAGGTATGAAGCTCAAACTCCAGACAATCTACGTGCTAGTTTGGATGAAATGAGCCAGAGGTTGGGACACGAATACCCAAGGAGATATGGTCCAGATATGGGACGCCCAGGACCACACGTGGGACGTCCAGGACTGGACGAGCACAGGAGCAATCAAGGATTTCCACCTACACGAAGGACACCAACAGTCCACTTCAGAGAAGAAGAAGATTTCGACCATGATGCAGAGTTCATCTTTGAACAAAGGCGAATGTTGGACGAGTTTAAGGCTCAACAAAGGGCGGAGAAGGAGGCAAGACGCCAAAGGACACACGGAGGCCCAGTACAATCGCACCGGAGAGAGTGGGGTTATCAGACAAGAGCTGGACCTGAACTCCCGGAAGCCATGAGGTTACTGCAAGAGCAGACCCAACGACAAGATGCAGAGAAGACATGGCAGGAAGAGCAACGACGCTTGGAGGACCAGAGGGCTGCAGACATTCAAAGGCGGAAGGACGAGGCCCGACAACAGACTTTCCAGTGGTGGGAAGCATGGCAGAGTGCAGCGGAGCCATCAACGGCAGCACCACAACCAGATCCGTTGGGAAGATGGAAACATTTCCCAGAGATCGGCCCTACAGAGCGGCTGGGAGACTCATCCCGACAACCAGACCCGGAGGAATGGGGTTACATGGACCGGCGGCCTTTCAGGACAATGGGAGCAACGCCAACGCCCAGACCCGACGGCAGAGGTGCAGGTCCAGGAGGTCCAGTCCATCCAACTGGAACATTACCAAGGGCACCGGAACCGGTGCACTACAAGGAGCAGCCGTATGTGGGTACGTATCCTACGGTCTATCCACCTCAGGTCGTTACACCAGGACCTCGATCCAGGGCTCCAGAGTTTGTACGTATGGGTCCACCCCCAGGTTTGGCTCCAAAACCAAGCTCCAGTTATCCACCAGTGATAGACGACAGATCGTTGCCGCCTGGAGAGACCACGTACAGAGGACCCATTCGGACGTATCCTCCACCAGATTACTCAGCTGGACCCCCAGCACCAGCTCCAGTTTGGCGAACCGCAGCACCCGCGGCGGTAGTACCGAATAGGAAACCCCTGACGTATACCAAGAACAAGGAGGGGAGTAATCCAGACGCTCACATACTCCAGTTCGAGAGGACATTGTGGCATAATGGAGAAACCGACGAACAAGTGATCATCAATTTGTTTGGGACCACTTTGGGAGACAAAGTTGGAGCCTGGTATGAGACATATCTGGAGAATCACCTGTACTGCTCATGGGCTGACATCAAGGCGGCATTTCGAAAACGGTACCGGAGCCAGACTACTGATGAAGCCGTGTACAGAGAACTGAAGTCCTTCGCACAGCAGGTGGGGGAAAAGGTCCAAGATTACTATGACCGGTTCATGACATTGATGAAATGTCTACAGTCGGATCCAGGAGAGGGCTTCCGAATTACTAACTTCAGAGCTGGACTTTTGGAGTACATCAAGTTCACCACGAGCATTGCTCCAACCCGGACTTTGACAGAGTTGTTGGATGCAGCACTTCGATGCGAGGAGAACTGTTCAGACCTGAATGGTAAAACAACAGGCATCGAGATCCGTCGAAACGACTCCAGTGGCAAGAGTGGGGGCACCACGAGTAAGGCGGCCACTCCAGAAGCGCCCAAGAAATTTTGCACCCGGTGCAAACGTGCAGGACATCTGGAGCCCGATTGCTGGTTCAATCCAGATAATCCACAAGGACTGTCTCGAAAAAACACGGAGGGAACATCAGTAAATGTGAATGAAGTCCGGATCCAGCCTGAATCGAATCAAGGCACACAACAGCATTCTTCCGGAAGTTATTCAAGACCGGTGTATTCACGCGGTGGAGGTGGAGACTCCAATTACAACAGGCCAGAGGTTTGCCACTTATGCGGTCAATCGGGACACCGGCGATACAACTGTCCGTGCAAGAAGAAGTGGGAAGAGTTTCTAGCCACGACGGCTAAGAGCAAGGCTCATCCTGCCCACCACGTGAGCAACGTAGAGATCCAGTTACTGGAGGAAGGCGGTCCAGTTGCAGTAGCCAGCTTGACAAGAGCTCAGCGTCTCAAGGCGAAGGTAGCCGCACCAGACAAGGAGGACCAAGCACCTGAACCTCGGAGCGCGTGGACTCAGGCAGATTGGAAAGAAGAAGAAAGATTGAGAAATGCGATGATGGATACCATCAAGGAAATGCAAGAGGAGGAGCAGGCTGATCAGGACACAACTTCTACTCCGCCTACTCCAGACCCGGACAAGGAAGTTGTATCTTCTTCGTCTGAAGACTGGTTGGATTTTCCAGACTCGGATGTTCTGGGAAGTCCAGTCCACCCCAAGGAGGCCACACCGAGAGCACCACCTCAGTCAGGAGGCCCAATAAATATCATTTCAGGAGTGGGGCGGAAGATATTACAGAGTCCAGTGACGGTGACTCTCGGACAGCTACTGCACATGGCCCCCAACCTCAGTGCCTTTATGAGGACTCACTTGTTCCCCTCCCCAGAACCACGGGCAACTACAGAGAAGAGTACCACTCCGACCATGGACCCCGATACCTCCAAGGCACCAAGTCCAGTCTCTAGTGCTGCGGTAGATGTCGACCGGAATTTACCAGTACTACGCGTACAGATTGGTACTGGAACTCTGGAGAATGTTTTACTGGATGGAGGCTCTGGAGTTAATCTCATCACAGACGAGGAGCGGAAGCGTTTGGGTCTCAGAGACCCACAATCTGCACCGTACAGATTACGTATGGCAGATCAAACGGTAGTGGAACCGGTGGGGCTTATACGGAATGTCAAGATTCACATTCATGGTATTCCATACCTGATTAGTCTTACGGTCATCAAGAACAAGGAGGTTAACGAAGCGTACAGCATGTTGTTGGGAAGACCATGGCTGATAGATGCCAAAGTCCAGCATGATTGGGGCAACAACCTTGTGACCATTCGTGGGGGCGGTACTGTCAAGACCATTCCAGTCAACCAGCGCACAGGCCCCAGACCTAAGCTGCCAGAGGTAGTCGTCGCCTACCGCTTTGAAGATGGACTGACCGAAGAAGAGGAGACCCGATGGCTAGATACAGAACCAGATGTCTTGGTTGTTGGAACCGTAACCTTACCAAGTTTCGGTGTAGGTCCAAATTCGGAACCCGTACCAGATACTCCGCTAGTACAAGAGTCAGCACCAGACGCACAGGCCTCTGCAGAGGACCAGACGAGTCCACATGCTACGTACCCGGAGCACTTCTATACATTCACAAAAGGTGACATCGATGTCGACGAAACTCCCGTGCGGATTAAGGTCCAAGATATGCAGGTGGCGGCCTGGACACTTCCTGAGTCAGAACAACTGCGCAAGGTCAATGTGGGGACAGAAGAGGAACCACAATATTTGCGGATAAATGCTGATCTAGACCCGGAATTGGTTGCACAAGCAGAGACACTCCTTCGGGAGTATAAGGATGTCTTTGCATGGACATACAAGGATTTGAAAGGGATCCCTCCTTCAATCGCCCAACATCGGATTGAGTTGGAGAAGGACATACCTCCAGCCCATCAAGCCCGATACAGGATGAATCCAAACTACGCCAGCATTGTCAAGCGTGATCTGGACAAGTTGCTCCAGGCTGGATTCATCGCCCCCATGGAGGATGCTACATGGCTATCACCCATAGTCATTGTGCCCAAGAAGAATGGGAAGTTACGCATATGCATAGACTTCCGGAAGCTGAATGCAGCAACCAAAAAAGACCCGTATCCATTACCTTTTACAGACGAAGTTCTGAATACTGTGGCGGGTCATGAGATGTACTCGTTCCTGGACGGATACTGGGGATATCATCAGATCCAAATTGCCCCGGAGGACAGGTACAAGACAGCCTTTGTTACAGACTGGGGAGCTTTTGTCTGGATAGTCATGCCATTTGGACTCAAGAACGCTCCGCCCACATACCAAAGGGCAGTCAACAAAGCATTTCGCGAGTATATTGATGACTTCATGAAGCTGTTTCTAGACGACTTCAGCGTATACAGTGATATATTCACTCACCTGGAGAAGCTTCGGCTGTGCTTTATCAAGTGTCGGGAGTACGGCATTAGTCTGAACCCGGAGAAATGCGCACTACTTGTGTACTCTGGAATCATATTAGGCCACGTCGTGTCCAGAGAAGGCAAATTTCCAGATCCGACAAAGCTCGAGGTCATTGCCAACATGTCAAGACCGACCAAACCTAGGGACGTCCAGGTGTTCAACGGCTTTGCCCAGTTCAACCGGTGCTATATCCGGTCCTATGCACACATCATGGAACCCATTACCAGACTCATGCGCCAAACTGAGGAGTTCATTTGGACGGATCAATGCGAGAAGGCTTGGTTGGACATCAAGGAGAGGTACCAGAATGCCCCAATTCTCATTGCCCCCCACTGGGATCTGGAGTTCCACATCCATACAGATGCCTCCAACATTGCTGTGGGCGTCATGCTGGCCCAGAATCCCACTGGGAAATGTGACCAACCACTCTCCTATGCTTCTCGACTGTTGAATTCAGCTGAAAAGAACTACACCACAACCGAACGGGAAGCTCTGGCGATGGTGTATGCTCTGAGTAAGTACCGACATTACTTATTGGGCAATAAAATTGTTTTTTATGTTGACCACATGGCTTTAGTGTACCTGGTCAATAAACCACAGGTGTCGGGACGAATCGCCCGATGGCTCTTACTTTTCCAGGAGTACGATTTTACTGTGGTTTATAAACCAGGCAAGACCCATGGGATCGCGGATGCCTTGTCCAGATTACCCAATGGTGAACTCCCAACTGGAGTGGAAGATCAAACTGGAGATGCAGGTCTATTCTATGTAAACCCAGAGTGGTTACAGGATGTGGCAGCATACCTCCGCACTGGACATTTGAAACCTGACTTAACCAAGGACGAACAAAGGAAGCTCATCCTCAAATCCCTCCCATTCACGCTCATATCTGGAGTGCTGCACAAGAGGGGGCAGGATCTGGTTATCCGCCGAGTGTTGGACCCCGGTCAAGCCGAACTGGTGATGCGGGAATTACACATGGGAGTTGGAGGCGGCCATTTTTCACAAGACATTACCGCACGGAAGATTCTGGATGCTGGATACTGGTGGCCAACCATACACAGAGACGTATCGGAGTATTGTCGGGCCTGTGACAAATGTCAACGGGTGGGAGGGATGACCACCACGGGACTTGCTCAACTTGTTACCAGCATGCCCGCAGAGCCCTTCATGAAGTGGGGACTGGACTTTATTGGACCCATCAAACCCATGGCGTCCAGATCCGGGTGCCGGTACATTTTGGTGGCCACCGATTATGCTACCAAGTGGGTTGAGGCTCGGGCCTTGCGAACAAACTCTGCTGCAATCACTGCAAGATTTCTGTATGAACAGATATTGACCAGGTACGGGTGTCCTTTGACACTTGTCAGCGATCAGGGCTCCCACTTTATCAATGAAGCAATCGAGTATCTAGTGGAGCATTTTCTACTCCAGCACCGAACTTCTACAACATACTATCCACAAGGGAATGGTCAAGCGGAATCTACCACCAAGGTCCTTGGCCAACTCCTCACAAAGTTGGTGAATGAGAAGCGCACGGACTGGGACGAACATCTCCATACCGTCCTGTTTTCATACAGAACAGCATACAAGGTGTCCACTGGACATACACCATTCCAGCTGGTATATGGCTTACATCCGATGATGCCCACAGAGTACTTGATACCAACCCGGACATCGGCAGGATCTCTGGACTATACAGCTACACGGGTCTTGGCAGCTCGGATTGCAGATCTGGAATAGGTGGACAGTTACCGGACAGTGGCCCAGGAGCAGGTTGGCAAACGACAGTGGGACCGAGCACTCTGGAGTCAGCAACATCACAAGCAGAAGGACTTCCAGATTGGAGATCACGTTTTATGGTACCCAAAGGGGCACAAGGAGCACACCGGTAAATTCAAGAGCCGGTGGTTTGGGCCTTACCGGATCCAGTACAGGTTACCGAACAACACCACTCTTTTGGTGAAGGTGGACAATTTTGAGCCAAATCCAATTTTAGTCAACATCAACAAGCTCAAGCCCTACAGATTTTATGAAACCAACCAGACACTTCCAGTCATATCAAATGCCTCAATCCAGGGACGGATTGAGCAGCAAAAGGGGGATAGTAGTCCTAACGACCAAGTTCAAAAGACTCTGTCTCCCCCAGGAAGTCCAGATACTGCGAGAGTTACAACAAACCAGAAAGTGCGAATGGCTCAGACAGTCCAAACGGAGTGGCTGGAAAGGGATGGCTTGGAAGACGATCTGGAGTTGCCGGAACACAGTGGCCCAGACAAGGTGACATTGGTGGAGCAGGATGGTCGAAGCGATCAGATGAACCAGGAAGGACTAGGATGTCTGGAGTTTGCGGAGGTAGAATCTGAAGAGGACCTGGAGAACACAAGAAACCCAGGCGAGTACCACAAAGTGGTTCTAAGGAACCATGGCAAGTGGAAAAGTCCAGTGTTTACTTCAACACTGACAAAAAACAATCAGCAGGGTACTAGTCAACTGGAGTTGGAGAACCCCAGATTAGGGCGTTACGTGGGAGAAGAGGACAAGTCCAATCACAACGAGAAGCAGCCAGAGAAGGAAGAATGGAGAGGAGAAGTGGAGGAGAAACGTTGGGGATTAATATTGGGCTGCAACACGGTGGAAGTGGTGGAGAAAGAGGATGGACAAGGAAGCAGAAAAAGGTCCAGACCGAACAGAAACATTACTACCAAGGTACAATCCCTTTGTATGATGAAGGGTTCACCCGAATTAGTGGAAGATGGTGGAGAAGCACAAGACCAGGGAATGTCCAGAGTGGATGAACACTGGAGGAGGGTAGGAAGTGCATCTCCAGTGGATGAAGAATTTTCGTTCCCACTGAATATATTTAACACGGAGGAAGACCAGGAACAGAAATTGATTTCATTAAAACGGGACAAAAGTTGGTGGACTGTGCCAGTCACAAAAATTGGAGGAATTGTGGAAACATCTGAAAACATTGATAACTGGAGGACAAATAATATGTTTTCGGAAGAAGACCGAAAGTTTTGGGAGGAGCAATTGTCATCCATCCGAGAGGGAAACGATCAAGCTATGAGAAGAGCATTGGGTACGGATGATATCCGTCAACCGAAACAGAATTGGCGTGGGCCAGATGAAAATCCAGGGATAGGAAGTGAGTCGTCCAACCAGGATGAGCATCAACAAAACGGGATGAATGAAAACCCGACACAGTACTATGGTTTACGAAGGCAGCAAATAACACAGATGCACAAGGAAACCCAAGGGCTGGACGAGGAAGGCAAACGGACTGAGGGAGCTGCTAGGGTTGTAGCAGCAGGCGAGGCTCCAGGAACCCCGACGACTAGAACAACGATTGCACGAGGGCGCACAATCGAGGTCTCACCAGGGAGCACTGCGGAGCAAGATCTGAGAGGAAAAGTAACAGGAAGCGAGGTTAGAACGGGGAGAGTTGGCGTACTGGGGGCAGAGGGAAACTTTGGAAGGCAGCACGCACAAGTTGAGGGTTCGAAGAAGACTGGCACGCACAGGGTTGTGGTGCAGAACAAGGTCGACGGGCTGAGGTGCTCGATCGAGGGAATCAGAGGGACGGCGGCACGAGATGATAAGGATACCCCGGCGGAAGTACATCGTCAAGAGGAGGTCCCGAAGAGAGCCAGGCACGGGACGATCACAGAGGAGGTGAAGTTCGGAGCTTCAACACCGAAACAAACTCGTGGCGGCCAACAGGACGTTCAGGTCCAGACACGGCAGCAGGTGACGAGAATCAGGGGCACCACGACTTACGACAAGACACGGGGGAACGAGGGATTAAAGGATCTGAGCGCAGCAGGATCATTATCAACACGAGCTCGGAGATGCTGCAGGTGCGCGGGGGTGACCACCGAGTACAACACCTCAACCGCAGCGGAGAGTGAAGAGAAGCCAGTGGATATCACGACAGCCACAACGCAGCAGGAGCTTTACGAAACACCAAGTACACAGGTACCGCACAAGAAGCAAGACGAAGTTGCCGAAATCAGAGGAACGCGTGGAAAGGCAAAAACAGCAGACCTCGAGGGAAACTCCTCCTACATTCAAGCCACAACCGCGGCAGACGCACCAAGAACGAGCAGCACTTCAGTCACGGACCTGGCGCGAACGGCAGAGAGCGAGCCTATAATCGCAGCGAGGAGCAGCCAAGACACAGGTGATGAACCGAAGTCACACGGCGAACAGGCTGCACACCCCGAACTAGAAGAGAGTGCCGGAGTCACGCAGGTTGGAGGTCAAGCCAGAATCGCAGAGGAGAACCAACACACAACGGACGACATCCATAGCGGAGCCACTGCGATAACGGTAGTACCTGGAAGCAGGGACCACGGTCAACGTGGAAATTCGAAGACATCTTCTGTAGCTACAAGTAAGGGTTTTACTCATGAAGTATTAGGATCTTTATTGCAATTAAATAAATGTGACGAGAGTGGTAAGATAACAAAAAACATTCAAACAAAAAAATATTTAGTGGTAGGACGGTCTGAAACAAGCAGATTATGGAATTGTGCAACTAATCTACAAACACTTAGTGTCACTGGAATTGTTCCAAGGACTCGCTCCAAGCCCATCGGGCAAGACTTCAGATTGATACGCAGCCAAGAAATTTGGAAAACCGGTAAGAAAAGGGAGTGCAGGATGACAGGAGTACCGTCCGGGCCTCCGGAACCCGGACAGCCCATTCCGGCAACCATCTCCTTCGATCCCAGCCCCGACATGCACACGAGTGACCCAGGATGCTCAACGCCATCTAAAATCCAGCCTCAAGAGTTTGCGACATTGTTGATGACTCCTCCGGGGAGAGGAGCGCCTCCCGAACTAACGACACTTACATACGAAGGCCCAGAATTTCAGGTACTGTCATATCCAGCTGGACCTTCTGCAGTAGTACCCCGAGCTACAGAGGCGTCTAGTCTTGCGGAGTCGCAGGAAGACTTGGTACCAAGGAGCACGAGACCTAGAAAGAATATTCTTGGGGTGTCCAACACTGGAGATCAAGTTCCAGTCCGGCGAAAAGTCACTCAGCAGGATGCAAGAGTCCCCAGACGGGTACACATCCCTCGGCAGGTAAACCGCAGATTGAACCTTCAGCTTTTACCTTTACGATTCTGGAAGAATTGGCGGGATATTCAAGACGATGCTTGGGCTGGATCGGTGGGGCTTGGGGCATTCTATGAGTACACATGGTCTCCACCTCGGGAGGAGTTGGTGCGGGATTTTGTGGAAGGCTTCATCCACGAGAGACCAGAGGCACTAACTCCACAGTCACCTATACGGGCAGTGGTCAGAGGCATCCCGGTCAACATTACTCATCAGGTGGTTCAGGAGGCTCTGGGTTTGGAGGGTACTCAGACTTTAATTGTGTCCAGTAGCGCCAAGGATACACACCGACTATATCAGAAAAGGTTCAAGCTCACACCCAAACATTTCTCTACTGATGGTGTCCTTATAGCAGGATTTTCAGAGTTGTACCAGACCCGAGTCCAGGCCTTGGTGGAGGTACTGTGTGTGAAGAAACGGTCTTCACACACCAGTAATGACCTCATGGCTCATCTGTATACGGCGGTGGAGTCTAAGGGTGGTAACCACGACTGGACACCCCTGGTGATCTCTGGACTACGGCGGATGTTAACCCGAGTATATCTCGGGGGAATGTCTGAGATTCCAGGTGCAGCACTGATCAACGCTTTGCTCAGGCGCTGGTTTCCACATGACGAGGAGTACAGTGACGCAGAGGTTCAGGTTGACCACGAGAACCCATCACTTGACCCACCCGTGGATTTACATGAGAGTGATGGCTCTCGAGGACGGACTGCGGGGAACCCAATTCCTCTCACACTATCTCCAGAGGACCCACCTCCTCCAACCACTGCACCTCCCGGCAGACGATCCATAAGAAACCAATCCAGGAAGAGGAGTCCTCCACAGAGCCCCATCCAAACCCGAAAGAGGACCAGACATGCTGAGCTTACAGAAACTCCCCAGACACTTGCAGCCAGTACCGCAGAGGACCTGGATTCTTCAGAACTTAGACAAATAGAGCAAGGTACAGTCAGCTCCAGTCAAAGACAATTTTCACCAACAGCTACCCCGATGGGAGTAGAGTTTCCCAGCCCGGTACCCAGAGTTCCAAAGAGATTGCGAAGGCTAGTCCAGACCCATCTGGAGACGGATGAGGAGTCTCCACCACAATACAGACCAAGCACTTCTGCGGTTCCAAAGGAGCAACCACGTATCATACCGGAGAAGGCGGTTCTCGAGGAGTTACCCCCCGTTCAGGACTCCCAGCCAACGGGCCAATCCCCAGAGGTTCCCCCAACGACTAGGGCGGTGGAATTGAAAATTACCCAAGTCCAGCAGCAGTCACGGGAAGTTGCAGCAGGATTTCAGGAGGCACTACGGTATCTGGACCTCACTACCAAGACGCTCTCCAGGACTCAGGAACTCCAAGGCCAGTTGGAACAAGCTCAGCCAACGCGAATCCAATTAATCGAGGATCAGGCTCAACTCCAGAGAACAATTCAAGCACTCCAGGTTCAACTGCAGATCACTTCTCAGACCTTGGAGGATAGAGGAAAGGAGCTGGACATCGCAAGATTGGAGATGTCCAGATTTGACCCCGCGATTGTTGCAGCAGCTCATGTCAAGAGGGTGGAACTGGAAACTCAGATGAGTGCTCGACTTCGAGCATTTGACCAGTTGGTGGTGGATAACCACCAACTTCTTCGTCGACTGGAGTTAGTAGAGGGGCGTCAGACGATCTCCAACCGTGGGATAACCAAGCCTCTCCTTGCCGCTTCACGACGACAACTGCTCAGTGAGGTGGGTGCTTACCAGGCAGATCTGGATCGTTTGAACAAGTATTTACTCAAGTTTGTGGATGCTTACCCGGAGTTTGTTTACTGCTCCGATGAGGAGTTGGACGACCTTCCAGAGAAGGAGACTAATCCAACTCCAGAAGGTGGTACATCTGGAAGTGTTCAAGACACTTCTGCACTTGCCTCCGACACTGAGACTGGATGGCAAGCTACTCCCCCGTCCAAGGCACTGGCTGCCAGGACGGTGACCCTTCCTTGGGACCGGACGATTCCTCTCCCAACCGCAGATTTTCAGCCCCAGACTACTCCGTTCTGGGGAGCAGCTTATCCTTTCCAGGATGGCTCTAGCTCTGGATCCATTCAGGGTCAAGCGGGGATTTCTTCTGGATCTCCAGATATTCAAGGCGGTAGAGGACTACCAGGGTTCCACATGACTCCTATGGAGCATTACACTCGAGCAGGTGGCTATGGCGGTCCATATCCTTATCCACCTCCGGGACACTATCCGTTTAGTGGAGTATCTGGACACTATGGTATGGGTTCTAGTACGGGCGGATATGCACCGCCGTATCAGCGGTATTACCCGATGGCTCCTCGAGTTACTTTTCCAAGGCCAGTCCAGACACCTCTTCCACCTCCAACGGTGGAATTGACGAAGACACTCGACCCGAAGGCAGTTTCAGGACCCGAATTGATCAAGCTGAAGGCGAAGGCATCCAGTTCCGGACATGATTTGCAGGCAGCGACCAGTTCAGAGCCTGGAGTCGGTTTAACAAGCACTGAAGATCTTCCCCGCGAGGTAGTTCTTCCTTCAAGTGGCTAGAGATGTCCAGTCGAGCTTCAGAGGTGACTTTGTACTCTGGATGTTAGTACCAGTATTTTTGTGTTTAGAGTTATGTTTCTCTCCAGTACCACGTGAACATCTGAGGGCAGATGTTGTTCAAAAGGGGGATAATGTTAACCGGAGATTTAGGCTTGTTACAAGGTCCCGGTAGTAATTTTTTGAAGTTACTAAGTAGTTATGGTTAAAAAGTAAACCAGTGGAGGAATCTGGACAGTGGATGAAACTGTCCTGAATTGACAGTGGATGAAACTGTCCTGAATTGACAGTGGATGAACTGTCTGTTCTTTGGATGAAACTGTCTGGACCTGGATGTCATCAATCCGGACATCTTTCATCCATTAGGGCAGGTTAGGGTTTGGAGGGGGTAGAGAGCCGCCCTCTTGGGTTGGAGAAAAACTCTCTCTTCGGCTCTCTTCTCTCTGGGTGTGTGGGTGTGTGTAGAGCTCGTAATGTGAGAGAGTTAGGGTGTAGAAGTGGGGTTAGAGAGTTAGAATCTGGAGCTAATGTGCGGATCTGTAGTTGTAGAGAGTATGGAAAAGGTTTGTGGAGGTTTGAGGAAGTAAAGCATGAATTGGATACTACGTCTTGTATGTTTGTATTGGTTAGGTGAATGTGTGAGTAGATCTTGTTGTTAGAAGAGGGTTTGAGTGCAATGTGGTTGTGGGTATTGAAGATCCGGCCCAAATGCACTAGATCTGGTATAGATCTAGCTCGATCTACTAAACCCTCATCAAATCTAGCATGTTAGAGTTAGAATCGAGTCCGGATCTGTTGTGGGTATGTTCTGATTTGCTGTAATTGAGTACGGAAACTTCAGATCTGTACGTTAAACGTAAGAAAAACTACAGAAACGAAGTCCTAACAAACCCTGAATTCAGATCTAGATTCAGATCTAGGTCGATTCGGAGGTTTTAGATTCAGTACAAGTCAGATTTTTGGCTTGTGTCTTATGGCTGGGAACTACAGTTTGAATGAGCGTAGAGAAGATGTTTCACCTAATCTTTGGGTGAAATCCCCCTTTAACATATACCCTCAAGTGCCCCCCCTAGCGGATAAAGAGACCGTCTATCCAGCTAGGACCATATAGCACTAACAAGACTAAACGCCACGGTGATGTCGCCACAACAACTGAACGTATTTAGTTGAAGATGTTGCCCGTCACCGCATCAAGAAGCACATGCACAAGTAACAAAGAGAGGGTAGGCCAGGTGCAATGTTAGCCCCATCTTAAATCGCCTTAGCAACTTTGTTGCCAATCCCTTGGTCAATCTCCACGTTGCCTATCGCTACATTGAAACCAAGAACTCCAACTGAATGGCAACGCACCACACAGTGACAAGTCCACAAGGAATTCAAGCCGTTTCATCGGGTGAAACGTGGCTCGAAGACCTTCTACAACGAGGGCAAGTCCAATCCCCGGACGGTAGAGTAGAAAGAGGCGGCGTCAGGCAAGCCATATGCCAACCACGCTGGCAGTGCTAACAAAGAAACATGGTAGCCACATCCTTCTTCTCACCACACACAAAACACGGAAGGCTGTCGAGCACAACCGCCAACTCCGGACAAACGGAGCCATCAATGGGTAAATGACAAGGAGCAAAATTCTTAGAGTGCTTCTGACACTCCTGGCCATCCTTGCCTTCTAGCAACAAGATGTCATTGGCCAACACATCCTTCACACAAAGAATAGTGCGCCCAACCTTGACGTCCAACGTCGTGGGTGCCTCACGCTGTAGATAAACGTAATCCCCCGTGGAAAAACGTCGCAGCTGAGGTCGGTAGGCACCGCTACGAATACGACAGTACCGTAAGGTGTCAGTGTTGAGCGATGGACAAGTTCTCCATGGCTATAGGCATAGCCCACTTGAAGAACTCCGCTCAATCTCGTAAACATTGGGTCGACACCTCTGGATCGTCCAAATCCACAACTGGAGCCAACTTTTCCCGAACATAACTTGGTAAAATTGGCTCCCGCCCGTACAACAACTGATATGGACTGAAGGCATCCAGTGAAGCCTGTCCACTAAACCGGTATCTCATGGCGATCCATGGTATCATCAGATCCCAATCACGATGGCCACCCTGAAGTAATCCATACTTCCGTAGTCCACGCTTGACGGTCTGAACCACACGCTTCGCCAAACCGTCCGCTTTCGGATGATCCTGAGAAGTGGTACGGTGGTCAATCAAAGCCTTGGTGCACAAAGCCTCAAAAGCCCCCAAGAACTCCCATCTTTGATCTGTTAACACCTCGGTTGGAGCTCCAAAGCAAGCTAACACACCGTACTAGGAATGCCATTGCCGCTAACTCTTAAGAGTTTTGCGGAAGAGCCATGAGCTCAATCCACTTGCTGAAATGCTCCACCATCACCAAGACGTACTTGGCTCCGCGTGGAGTCACGATAAGTGGACCAACAAAGTCCAAAGACCACAAGTATCCTAGTCCCATAATGGGCAAAGGCTACAACTAGGGTGATAAGGTATTGAAGCTGGATCTAACCCGATCACATACTTCACACCGAGAAACATACGTGGCAACCTGCTAATACATGTCGGTCCACCAATATTGGCTGCGCAACATCGAATGAGTCCGTCGCACACCAAAATGTCCTAGGTCTTTGTGTACTTGGCGTACCAACAAAGCCCTCTAATCTGGTCTTGGAACTATGCGCCTAATCCCATCTGGCCACAACCGAAATAGAAGGCCATTCTCCCAACAGAACCTTGTTATTTGGTGTCCAACTCGACCGCGGTCCATGGCCGAAAGAGCGGGCGGAAGTGTGCCATGTTGCAGCTTATGCAAGACTGGAACGTCTTCCCACACGTTGCTAACAACCTAGGCCTTGTTCGGTTCCTCATCCGCTACAATATCAGGCAACGTCAATGTGGATTCCGACATCAATGTGAGGTAGGTTGCTCCAATGCCACCCCGGGACTGACTCTCTGTCACAATCCCCATGCCACCTGGCACCAGTCAAATCCTCCTCCGATGGACTTGGATTGGGAGATAATTCATCCGCATCCAAGTTCGTGATGCCCGCCCGGTGCACAACCTCAAAATCATACTCCCGAAGCAACAAAGCCCACCTAGTAAGCTTGCCAGTAAGCTTGTCAGACTCCACGAGCCACTTCAAAGGCTGGTGGTCGGTCACCAAGGTATAACGCTGCCCATACAAGTCGGGCCTAAAATGAGCTATGGTCCAAACCGTGGCCAAAGCTTCTCCCTCATAGAACGAATAGTTGGACTCTACGTTGTTGTTGCTCCTAGAAGCAAACTCCACAACGTACTCCCGTCCCTCATCATCTTTTTGAGTCAACACGGCTCCCAATCCTACCACACTCCAATTTGTGTGCAAGTGGAAAGGCCGTGTAGCATCTGGACGCCGTAGTACAGGCGCTGAGCCGAGCTTGAGCTTCAAAGTAGGAGATGCCCGCTGCTACTCCCATCCCCAAGTCCATGGCCGATCCTTCCCCGTGCAAATAGTCAACGACTTGGTAATCAAGCTAAAGTTCTTGACAAATCGGCGATAGTAATTTGGCAGGCCAAAAAAAGCTCTGAGCCGTGACTCGTTGATTGGGGCCGGGATCTTCTACAGTGCGTCAACCTTCGCCTGTTGCACGCCAAGATCTCCTAGAACAATCATATCTCCCAAGTATGGCAACCGGTCAAAGAAGAATTTGCATTTGTCGTGGTGCAAGTGCGATCTCCAGTGCCATAACCTCTCAAACACCGCCTGAAGATGCCTCACATGCTCCTGTGAGCTGCTACTAAGAATGATAACATCACCAATGTAGCATCGGGCAAACGGTAAACCGGTCAACACCTGGTCTATCTCCCTCTGAAACTCAGCGGGTGCGTTCTTGAGGCCAAATGGAAGAAACTTCCAATGATAAAGTTGATCTCTTCGATCTTGATCAACTCCTCAAAACGTAGTCTTCACCCGGTCATCCACCATCAATGGTTACTAGTGGTAACCAAACCGCAAGTTTAAAGTACTAAATACTTTAGCATGGCCCACCACATCAAACAACTCCTCCGGCGTGGGCATGGGATACCGGTCTGAATTGATCTTGCAATTGACCGGCCTATAATTCCTACACATCCGCTTCTCCGTCCAGTTGCCAAAGATATCCTTCTTCGATGGCATAACTGTGGCACAAGCGTACTCGTCGTTACAGAGCTCAATCAAGTTGGCGGCCAACAGCTCCTGAATTCGACTGTGTTAAAGGGAGATTGACCTACAAACTCTCTTTCACATAAACCCTAGAAACCCTAAAAATCCTAATGAAACCCTGATTTGCTCAAAACTCTTCATAAAACCTCAAATCACGTTGGATTTTATTGGCTAGGTCATAGTTTGTACATGGCAAAGTCTTTCTAACTCAATGTGACCTCTAAAACCTCTACCACTCCTCTAACCCTAATCCTCCTAAGCTCTAGCTCCAAGTTCCAAGTGTGAGAGAGAGAGAGAGAGAGAGAGAGAGAGAGAGAGAGAGAGCTCCAAGCTCCCCCTCCATGTGCACCAAACCCTAATGGAAGTCATCCGGCGGATGAACACTAGGCTGAATGAAAGTCATCCAGCTGCCCAGGTTCATCCAATTGGCGGATGAAACTGGTCAGGACGGAAATCATCCGCCTGGCCAGGTTCCATCCGGCCAGCCTAGTGGATGAAACACTGTCCAAGACGGAAATCATCCGCCTGGCCATGTTCATCCACTGGAGAGCCCAAAAACTCAACCGGCTTCAAAAATGAAAATCACTACCTTGGTCCTCTAATTCTAGTTCTCCGCTTAACATTATCCCCCTTCTAAACTACATCGGTCCTCCGATGCTTTTTTTTTTGTTGAAGGGCATCTATGAATCCTTCTAGTGTTGCTTTCGAGTATGCCCACAGCGTGTTTTCTCACCAGCTGCTCCAGTTATCAGGCCATCTCCGTGGCCGGGTAAAGATCGTGGATCTCCTCGTCCTCCGTCTCTCCTCAGTCCGTCCGGGTGCCGATACCCTGTCCAAGTCCCAAAATCTCCACCTTGACACCAACTTCCAAGCTTCACCTCGGAGCTAATATGTGGTCTGCCCATGACCGTGTGAACCTCCAATTTATCCGGCCGCAGTACTAGCCGGGTTGTACGCGGTTGCTCGAATTGACTCCCTACATCTTCTAGACCTCCTCCTCCCTGGTCAACATCCATGCTGAGTGAATTATCTTCTGCTTCCGGTGACTGACTTCCGGTGTTGGCCTAGTCGAGATGTCTTGCCAGCACTTCAGTATCCGGTCTTCCCTGGGTGCCCGGGTAGTGATCGGGGATCTCCTTTGTCCTCCGTCCCTCCTGTGGTCCTCCCTTTCCGGGTGCCGATATACTGCCCTGGTCGTGCAATCTCGCCAACCATCCATTGTCTTTCCTCCTTCCCGGTTAGCAGTGCATTCCTCTAGCTAAGGTGCTGCCTAGTGAGTAGTGTCCGCATATTGTAGCTGGAATTTTCCTTGGCAATTATTACCTCCTTACATAACTTCTTTTAATCTTCTTCTTTTTTTAAAAATTTTAAAAATTTTAAATTTATTTTATTTTATTTTAATTAATTTTTTTTCCCTTCCCTTTGTATTTCTTTTTTTAATTTTTAGTTTTTAACTTGAAAGATGTGTTTCCGGAAACTTACCTGGTCCGGGTGCACCATCCCCCTTCTAGAGTGGAACAGTCCCTTGGTCCGGGTGGTACGCCGGTGTTGACTGCAGCTGGAAGACTGCCGGGTCTCCAGTGTTCATCGAACATGTTCGGGTATCCGGTCTGGAACCTCCGGGTTGAGTTGAAGCTTGAAGGCCTCCGACCTTCGAGTGTCGCCGGGTCTTCGGGTGTCACCGGAAGTGATCGGATGTCCAGGTTGGGACTCCGGGTGGACTGCAGCTGAAAGGGCTGTGGGTCTCCGGGTGTCATTGCAAATGATCGGATGTCCGGGTAAGGACTCCGGGTTGGCGGCAGCTGGAAGTCCTCCGGGTGTCACCAGAAGTACTTGGATGTCCGGGTTGGGACTCCGGGTTGACGTCAGCTGGAAGGTCTCCGAGTGCCACTAGAAGTGTTCGGATATCCGGGTTAAAACTCCGGGTTGATTTCAGCTGGGAGGTCTCCTGGTCTCCGGGTGTCACTCGAAATAATCAGATGGCCGGATTGAGACTCCGGGCTGGCTGCATCTGGAAGCCTTTGGGTTGTCGGGTGTCATTGGAAGTGATCGGTTGGTTGGGTTAGAACTCCGGGCTGACGGCAGCTGGAAGCCCCCGGGTTGCCGGGTGTCACGAGAAGTGATTAGATGGCCGGGTTGGAACTCCGGGCTGGCTGCAGCTGGAAGCCTCCGGGTCGCCGGGTGTCACTTGAATTAATCGGATGACCGGGTTGGGACTTCGGGCTGGCTGCAGCTAGAAGCCTCCGGGTCGTCGGGTGTCACTGGAAATAATCGGACGGCCGGGTTGAAACTCTGGGTGGCTGCAGCTGGAAGCCTCCGCGTCTCGACTCTCCTGGTGTCACCGGAAGTGCTCGGATGTCCGGGTTGGGACTCCGGGCTGGCTCCAGCTAGAAGGTCTCCGGGTTCACCGGAAATGAAATGATGGCCGGCTTGGAACTCCGGGCTGGCTGCAACTGAAAGGTCTCCGGGTCTCCGGGTGTCGCTAGAAGTGATCAGATGGTCGGGTTCGGAGTCCGGGCAGGCTGCAGCTAGAAGCCTCCGGGTCCCCGGGTGTCACTGGAAATGATCAGATGGCGGGGTTGGAACTCCGAGCTGGCTGCAACTGGAAGGCCTCTGGGTCTCCGGGTATCACCGGAAGTGAGCTGATGGCCGGGTTGGGACTCCGGGTTGATGGCAGCTGGAAGGTCTCTTGGTCTCTTTGTATCACCGGAAGTGCTCGGATGTCTGGGTTGGGACTCCGGGTTGATTTCAGCCAAAACTACCTCAAAAGCTGCCTCTAAAACTGCCCTAAAACTGCCTCTAAAACGGCCTCTAAAAATTGCCTCTAAAACTGCCTCTAAAACTACCTCTAAAACTGCCTCTGAAACTGCCTCTAAAACTGCCGCTAAACCTCTAGAAAAGTTCGCTAAACGTCAAGAAAGTTCCGCTAAACGTCTAGAAAGCTCCGCTAAACGTCTTGAAAGCTCCGCTAAACCTCTAGAAAGTTCCACTAAACCTCTAGAAAGTTCCGCTAAACATCCACACAAATTACTAAGATGTAACCGGGAGCAAAAAAAAAAAAAAAAAAAAAAAATTTAAAATCCAAAATTCGAAATGGGATGGAGGAAAACTTTCCTAGAGATTAGTTGTTGGCCGCCTATTGTTGCCGGCTCCTGATGAGGTGCTGCCCGGCCTGCTCCAACTCTTAGTCACCTCCACCTCTTGCACCTGGGCACGTTGGGCGGGCTGGACTCCGGCTGGGACTGGTCCTGGACTACGGCTGGGACTGGTCCTGGACTGCTACCTGGACCTGGGCTGGACTGCCGTTGGGACTGGTCCTGGGCTGCTGCCTGGACCTGGCCTAGACTGCAGCTGGGACAGGTCCTGGGTTGCTGCCTGGACCTGGCCTGGACTGCGGCTGGGACTGGTCCTGGACTGCTGCCTGGACCTGGGCTGGACTGCCGCTGGGACTAGTCCTGGGCTGCTGCCTGGACCTGGCCTGGACTGCGGCTGGGACTAGTCCTGGGCTGCTGCCTGGACCTGGGCTGGACTGCCGTTGGGACTGGTCCTGGGTTGCTGCCTGGACCTGGCCTGGACTGCGGCTGGGACTGGTCCTGGACTACTGCCTAGACCTGGGCTGGACTGCGGCTGGGACTGGTCCTGGACTACTGTCTGGACCTGGGCTGGACTGCCGCTGGGACTGGTCCTGGGCTGCTCAACCTGGCCTGGACTGCGGCTCGGACTGGTCCTGGACTACTGGCTGCCGGCTCCCAGACCTCCAGAAACCCTAATTTTATATTTTTTTCAAAAAATACAAATGTTGGGGTTTTTGCAAAAACCTACAAAACCCTAGTAGTGCAATGAGTAGAGAAACACTCTAAACCAAAGATGCAACTCAAAAAACTTCAAAATTTTCAAAAAACAAGCCTCAAAACCCTAGATCTAGATCTCAAAGCTTCAAATCCTAGTTGCCTCCTTGTAGCAAGAGCCACATGATTCAAACTTGTGCATGGTCGCCAATGTTAAAGGGAGATTGACCTACAAACTCTCTTTCACATAAACCCTAGAAACCCTAAAAACCCTAATGAAACCCTGATTTGCTCAAAACTCTTCATAAAACCTCAAATCACGTTGGATTTTATTGGCTAGGTCATAGTTTGTACATGGCAAAGTCTTTCTAACTCAATGTGACCTCTAAAACCTCTACCACTCCTCTAACCCTAATCCTCCTAAGCTCTAGCTCCAAGTTCCAAGTGTGAGAGAGAGAGAGAGAGAGAGAGAGAGAGCTCCAAGCTCCCCCTCCATGTGCACCAAACCCTAATGGAAGTCATCCGGCGGATGAACACTAGGCTGAATGAAAGTCATCCAACTGCCTAGGTTCATCCAATTGGCGGATGAAACTGGTCAGGACGGAAATCATCCGCCTGGCCAGGTTCCATCCGGCCAGCCTAGTGGATGAAACACTGTCCAGGACGGAAATCATCCGCCTGGCCAGGTTCATCCACTGGAGAGCCCAAAAACTCAACCGGCTTCAAAAATGAAAATCACTACCTTGGTCCTCTAATTCTAGTTCTCCGCTTAACAGACTCTGAATCTCAACTTTCTCTGAGAGACTGAGCTTGTACGGTTGTCAGAAGATCAAGTGGTCGTCCTCCAACTCAATGTGAATGGGCTTGCCTCCATATCCCTCCAAATCATGGAGACTAAAGGCAAAACAACTACAATACAAACGTATAATTGCTTGTGCCCTCCGTGCCTCGGCACCGATAAGATGTGGCCCCAAATCTAAAGGCCAATCATCAAACTCCGTGGTCTCCTTCTTTACCGTAGAAGACTCACCGCGTACCAGCACGGCCAGTGATTGCTACTTGGTAGCAGAGAGGGCATTGATGCCCCCAAACTCCTCACTCACAGGATCCACAGAAAATCCCGTATCGTGAAGATAAAACCAGGAAAAGATATCCCGAGCATCCTCTCCACCAAAGTCCTCGGCCAAGGCTGCAAAGACACGCTGAGTACAAAGCTCCTCAGTTGCAGGCCTCTTCAAACAAAAAACAACTCCGCTTCCTCGATCTCTGTGAGATGTGGCACAGCTGCCTCCTAACCATCAGAGTCTGCCCCCAGCACGCGTGGTCACTCAAACATCGCTGAACGGCAAAACAAAGGCGACAAACCCAAACAAAGGTGTTGAGGTCAATGGCTTCACCCAACAAATACCGACGTTGGCCCTCCAAAAGATCTGGTGCGGCGGTGGTGCCTGTCAAAAAGCCCATTGCCCGCTCTCTCTCATCGGCACAAGGCTCCTCGTAAGTTTGGAAAGAAGAATCCCAAACCATGCCTGGACCATGTGTCCTAAAGGCAAAAGAGCCCGGATAGCACATCAAAGTGGGAAATGCCCCCCGAGTGAAACCAATGCGCTTGACGACCGCCAATGGTGGCTCATCATCCTTAGTAACCTCCGTGGAAACTCGGTGGTCATCCAAGATGTCATCGACCTCACGACGCATACGCCGTTGCACTTGAGCAAGTGCAGAAGTAAGCGTCGTGAATGATGCCATGTTGGTCCAAATCCAACGTGGCTCATGGGCATAAGAGCCCAACGCCGCGGCATCAACAAATAAGGGGGGACCAAGAAGGTGATGGATGTATGCCCCATCCTCTCGCACATTCATCTGTGTATCCCCCAAAGGAGTACATTCTCAAAAATGTATCGCGGTGGCATCGATTGGTCGGTAATCCACCACTGGATGAGCCTGAGCAAATCCGCAAAGAGACCCGACCGTGGATCATCCAAGCCACGTCCACTGCCCGCCCGTGAATGGCCTTGGTAAGGCCATTCGGCAATCACCAAGTCCACATGACCTAGCCGGCGAAGATCATCCTCACTAATCAATGTCACATCACGTGGCAACTTGCCAAAACAACCTCGAATCGCAAAAGGTGAAAACTGCTTTGAATACAACGCCAAAAGATGCTGAATGTGATGGTGAGCGGCACGGTTGGCTACAAAGCCACTATCCACGTGGATATACCGTCATACCTTAAGTCGGGCTTCTAACACAACCGCAAGCCCCGTACCAATACCAGCAAATAACTCCACAAGGATAATACCCTCATCCGGTGGTCGCCATTGAATAGTACGAGCCAATAACGGAGTGGAAGAGTCCAGTGAAAGGTGGGGAGCATCAGTAGCCTCCACAATCTCCCGACTGAGGCGTGTGAGCTCCAACTGAGTTCTCCATGGAGGAAGGAGATCCTTGCAATGACGTGCAGGGTTCTCCATTGATCTGTGCTCACTTGATTCCGCTACCCCCGACATAAAAGCATATGTTTCCTCCAAAAGCGTAGAACCACATGGCAAATCGGATGCCAAAGCACTGCACCCGAACATTGCATCCGCCGTGGAAGTCACCGCGCTAGCTGTAAAGACAACCAGAATGATCTTCCTTCTGCCATCACCGGCAGACCACCTAGGCCTTATTTAAGCCTCCTCCGTCCGATTATCCATCTCATATCCGAGGGGATAAAGCGCTTACTGATCCACCAAAATGTCGTAGTTAGTGGCGCTAGTCACAGCGCATTGGAAAGATACGTGGGAGAACAAAGGACCAGATCCCACACCAAACATCCATCGCAACGGATGCTGGGTGTAGCCCATGGCCTTCCCCGTGCCCCAAACTGATGTAACAATCGTAAACGAGCAAGGCTCGAGGTCCGAAGCACCTAAACCCAAATCCTGGACTAGTTGCTTGCCAATCAGCACTGGTTGAGCGCTGGAGTCCAAAATAATGCGTAGAGAGGTGGCGCGAGTAGAGTTGCCGTCTATACGGCCAACTACCATCACTTTGCCGTCATTCACCAAACGGACTACCCCAAGGCGTACACCACGCCGCTCCCATGCCGATCGGACCGCAATGTCAGACAAATAAGCCACTCCAAAAATGAATGGCTGATGTCTGGCTGATTGTACGGTAGGGGAGGAGTCAGGACGTGGCATTTGCCTCAAAAGCGGAAATGGCCTCCGCCGCCAACTTGGCTCGTATTGCCACCAAATCGTCCTTGGTAGGTGGAGCCGCAACTGCGTGCAACACCTCCAATGATGGCATGGGCACCTTGCCTTCCAACATGCTACCCGCCAAGTGAAATACACCGGATGCTTGAAAATCCGGTGTCAAAAAATCTACACCGGCAAATACCGGCAATCGCAACACCTTGTATGCCAAGGAATGAGCGGCATCCACATGAGTGGAAGAAGCTGGTGGTATGCTAGGCAAAGAAGAAGTAGCACCAGTAGCAACTGCATCCGCAATGCCAAACGGCAGTGGTAGCCGTGATTGACCAATGTGGTCCGGTAATTCCACGTGGTGTGGACGACCACTGGTACCCGGTACACTGGATGAAGGTGACACCGCCAGTGTGGTGGTCTGAGCACGAGTAGCAACTACAGCCACAATCTCCCCGGAAGCGCCATACAAATAGGCATTCATAGTAAAAGAAGAGCTTGGACGCCGCACCGACGCCCTAGTATCTGCCACTTGCCTCAATGAGGCTGTCGAAACACGTTTTTAACGGGTGCATTCCCTTGAGCATTTTTAATGACAAAAACACCCAAGACGTGACTCGTGTATCGTTCTAAGGATTCAAGTGAAGTAGCTAGCTAGATCTGATCCGGTCTTACTTCTTTTTACCTCTTTTTCTACAACTCTCTTTTCTGATCTATCAGGTCGACCATTCTTTCCGGTTCACCGGAAAGTCATTTCTTTCCTGTTTCCGATTACTGTTCCGTATCCGGAGTCCTCTCGACAAGTAAGAGTAATCAAGCTCTAGTTTAATCTCATGATATTAGCTATCGGAGGGCGCGTCTTGATTGGGAGAGTGACAATGCTCAAAACTCTCCTCTCAGAGATTAGAGTGGCAAAAGACTCCACTATCCACCCTAACCACTCCTAAACACAACACACACATGCACCAAGGTGGTGTCTACTTCCTCACAATTGTAGGGACGCTGCTGGACAGTCGGTCACGCAAGAAGTATTCCAACCCTTCAATTACTACAACGACAGCTTCTTTCCGGTTCCGGATCCTGATTTTGGATCCGGTTTTGGATCCGGTTATAGCCAACTGATCATGCATGTATCTCACAACCGGAAACGCTACCGGACAGCAACAAAAAGAATAGACAAGCAAAAAGGACTTGCGATCGTTTTTCAAAATCCAAAGGAAATCGGATTCTAGAACCCACCCTTCCTACCACAACACTTAGGCATCACCAAGGCACTCAACCATTTGCTAATGGGATTCACACCTCTACAAGGATACTTGGGAACACAAGAAATGTGAAAGTAAGAGACACATAAAGGTGAAGATGACGGTTAAAGAATAAAATGACTTGTAACCTTTTCACGGTGTCGTGGTAGAGAGTTTATGTTCCAAGAAAATACTGGATTTTTGGTTGCCACTTTTACTCAATCAAGTTCTTGATAAGAGAAACTCCAAATATATATGAAGATTGTCTTTTTCAAGAGACAATCACTTCATTACACAAGTCCTTATAGGACCAAGAAACCCAACTATCTAAGAAAACTATATAATTTTACAAGCCTTAGAAAAGGAAACTAACCCAAATCCTAAGAGCTTGTATCTCTTAATCCAACCGTCTAAATAGATCCAAACTTCAGCAGTAGAACTGACATACTATTAAAAACAGTTACACAAAGTTTCAACCGTAGATGCCACACGGATCTTGACATATCACCGAAATACCTACAGCCTCTCTAAATCCTTGTTTACAAACACCCTCGTACCAAAATCTTCATAACTCCCAAACAAATGCTCCAAGCGCTACGAAACTTAAGATATAACTTGGCAGCATAACAAACCACCTTCTTGAAAAATCTTAGCCAAAAACTCGTCTAGAAGCCAAAAATATGGCCAAAACCGCCACCAACATCAAAGTGATATACTTACAGCCTTCAAAAATATTTGTGCGTTGTTAAGCTCCAAATATCTCCTGCATAAAAGCTCCAAATCCTTCAGTTCTTCCGCAAAAAGGTAGAGCTTAGAAACACCTTTGCAGCCGCTCCTCTCGATCTCCAAAAGCTTTCTTGAAACTCCCGAGATGCTCAAAAGAGTGGCAGTAGGTTCCCAAATCGCCCCTAACTTCTAACGCTCATAACTTCTTAACCCCAACTCCAAATCCTATGTTTTTTGTACCCAAAGTATAGCCCAAAGTCCAAACTACTCGAACATGGCCTCCCTTGATCGAATGCCCCCTTTAAAGTTGCTAAAATGCTTGATAAGGCCGCGGACAACCTCCTTGATTCTCATTGGACATGAGAATCGGCGAATGGGAGGACTTTCATTCAAAACCCATCCCCCTTCATCCCTGGCCACCTCCTTCTATCATTTGCCACCTCCTTCTATCCTTTGCCACGTCCTTCTTATCCTTCTATCCCTTGCCATATCATTCTATGTTTTTTTACACTATCTTTTGCATATTCAGTTCTATCTTTTCTATTTAAACATATAGAACTAAACTCTAAACTTAAAGCCCAAAACTTAATCTAAAAGCTTAACATCAAACATTTAAGTCCTAAATAATCCAAAGACTTCAACTAATTTAACAAAACGTACGAAATAACCCTTTCATATCAACTTTCAAACTAATTTATCAACTATTATAACATACACCAAACTTATAAACATATTATCAATCGTGATTGGTTTTTTACATATTTTGGGTAATCCTAATATAACAAAGTCTTTATATACTACTGGATGATATCTTCGCACATCGATCACGGCTCAGCGGGCTGGCTGAGCGTTCCGCCACACTAAACTGGTTTAGAGTTCGATTCCCGTAGACTGCCTGAACAGTTAGTATGACGCGTGGTCGTGGGGATTGTTAAAACTTTAGCAATGTGACAGCCGGTTGACGCTCCTAGAGCCTAAGCTAGTGTCAAGATGTAGGAAAATAATTTCCAAGATAAAGCTCGCCCCGGTAAAGTATAACCGTGTGGTTGAGGATGAATCCACTAGTCATATCTTCACTGTTGGCCTAGACCATTCAATATTCCCTATTTTTCTATACTAATATATGTTTTCACATCATGTACGCAATCACTTCACGACAACGGAATCCTAAAGAAAATTGGATCTAGAACCCACTAACCCTAACAACAACACTTAGGCATCACTAAGGCACTCAACCATTCACAATGGACGTCACACCTCTAGTAGGATACTTGGGAACACAACAAATGCGAAGATGGGGGATGAAGATCAAAGATGGGAATGGCTTGCAACCATTCTTTTTATGTACACCAAATACCCCTCATGGTCCTAAAAATCCGACTATCACACAAAGTCAACACGGCCCTCAAAGTTCCAAAAACGGCCGCTGAAAATCTTCTAACAATAACTCGACCAGATCCAAAAATCACGGATCAGATCCATAAATCACAGTCTGGTTCCGGTTTCCTGTTTCCGGTTCCGGTTTAGATTCCGGTTCCGAATCCATAACCCTATCCTATTTTAACCGGATGTTTAAAAACATCTTTTCATTTACCCTAATGCGGTTATTTCTTAACCGTTCCTCAACACTTTTATCGTTTAAGGATTTGACTATCATGGCCAATCAATTAAACTAATAAAAACAAAAAAATAACAAAAAAAACTAATTCAAATAAACAAAACTATCTCACAAAAGCACTCATTACTCTTAAGCAACTTCCAAGGTGAAAAGGAGGTTCTAAGAGAGGCCATCGTGCTCATCTGCTTCTTCAGCTCGGTGATCTCTGCCTGAAGCGTCTTCATCGCATCTTATCTAGCGCTTGAAGACCCATGACGCTTCTTTGGGTGAAGAACAAAGCAATTTTTCTCACTGTGGCCGGACTTGCCACAGTGGGAACAAGTGACCGGCTTCTTCCCCTTGCCCCCAGCCTTCTCGCCAGACTTAGAAACCTCCGTCTTGGGCTTGACCTTCACCGTACATGTCCCCTTCTTCTTGGAGCAATTGGGGTCCCCTTTGGTGTGACCCGCCTCCCCCCAAGCCCAGCAGTGCACAACCTTTTCAGGTTGTGCCTTCGCCAAGCTACCGGTTGCGGTGGCAAGCTTCTTGGGCTTGGGAGTGTCCATTAGTGTCCTGATCAAATTCGTGGCCTTGCTTACGCTCATTGTCCTATCAAGCGTTTTTATCTCAAACGCTTTTGTCAAAGTAGCGTTCTCGTGATACCGGAAAAGAGGATGTATACTACTTAACTCCCCCATCCGCTTGTCTAGCTTGGAGATGAAGATCTTCACAAGCTAGCGCTCCGTGAACACATCACTGGCCTTCCCTGACAATCGTGCCAACCGGGTATACATGGTGCATGGAGTATCGTCCTTCTCTCGTCGGAAATCTTGGATGCGCTGCATCTGATCACGCTTAAACCCCCCGTACTCGACCTCCAAGTGCGCCATGAATTGCGCTAAAGGATCGAAGGCTGGCGGATCGCCAACCGCCACGAATGCCGCACATGTAGCCACGGCTAAACGTGACATGGCCCCCATGCCAGACCGTTTGGCCACAACAGCAATGCCCTTGCCCCTAGAGTCCTCACCGAGGAAACCCTCTTCCACCTTGGGCTCCTCGGTAGAAGTCGAAAGTTGGGCAACCGCACTTTCCTTGAGCGCAATTACCAACTCCAGACGCTCGCGCCAATACTCCTCAACGAGACGCAACTGAGCGTCGTGCTGCATGGTCCACCGCTCGTATGACTGAAGAGCCTCCAACTTCAAATGTTGGAGCAAGAGCTCGAACGCATACCAGTCGTTAAACGACGACGTCCGCAGGCACTTCTCCTTCATCCACGTCTGGAATCGGAGCCACCAGTCGAGCAGGGAATTGCCCCCAGTCCGTCCTGAGAATCTGTCTTGCACGACATAACGGAGATCGTGCTTCATGTTGTCAAACGTGCCCACGTCCCGGACTCGAAGCCTACGGTCGGTATTCAAGGCCGAAAAAGGCTCGAAAGCCTCATCGGTATCCGACCATGGCCCAAAGTCTGTGGTGGAAGCACTCTCTGAATGCTCTGTGAGGGGGAGCGATAGTAACGACTCCGTGTACTCACTGTAAACAACAACCAGCTCGATACCTATCTACGGGTACTATCTAAAGGGTAAGGGTACGAACAAGCAACCTGCACCTGCAAAATCACTAAATTTTGTGGTTCACCGGTCATCACCTCCGGCTAGCACGGGTCCAACCACATCCCCCCCACAGAAAAAGATCTCGTCAACCATGAACCTAACTTCACCCGTACGGTACCCTATCACAATCTAGTACAACAAGAAATGGGGCCATCGGAAAACACCAACAACAAGCCCGCAACACAGGGGAGGTATCGCACAAGAATCCAGAAATCAAAACCGGATCATCTCCCCCTACAACATAAAAGCAGAATGGACAAGGGGTCAGAGCCACTGGCACACACTTGCAGTGGATGGCCCGAGTTGAAAACTTGCAATACAAAGAGAAACACTTGCACGTATTCCCTCCAATGTCTAAAACTTAAGAAGTAGAGGGATGTTGACCGCGGTGTTTAGAAACACAAATCCCCTCAATGCAATTGCCACAATGGATGATTTAGCGTGTCAACAAGGTAATGCAATAATAATATTGGATTGAAATGGCAAATTTTCCATTTACAGGCGCAAATTTTAACTCACATCCGAGTCAAACTGCCCTCGCAAACTACCTCTAAAGTTTAGACACTGTTCTTTTTTTAAGGTTACAAAAGTATGTGATTGTTTTCGGACGTCACGAAAACTAGCAGAAAAAAAAATTTGTAAACTAACCAATTTTTACATCTCTAGTCTTAGAATTCTTCCACAAACTCAAATCCGCAAACGAAATTCCAAAATACTAAAAATTGCAAAAGTTAGATTTTAGAGGTTTCATTCCAGGGACTCCCTGAAATTTGAGCACTCAAAGTAATGGGATTGGGAACGTCCGCACGGTTTTTGGTACCTAATGGAATTACAACACTAGTGCAAATGCATATTCGGATGAAAATTGCCCCGGATGAAACGGCAATGGATGAAGTCGTGCACAACGGATGAAACGTCGCTTTTGGATGAGAAATCGCAAATTGGATTAAACTGTTGAAACTCCAGAAACTCCATAACTTCTTGCTCCACAACTTCCGATCTCCACAACTTCTCCAAAAAATCGTCTGATTTGGGCGCCGTCGGTGGCGTTGGCTCCGTCTTCGCGCGCTCTATAATAAAATCTAAACTTTGCACAATTCCTTTTAAATCACTCAATGTCAAATTTGAGAATACGTGGGAGGGTCTTTGTCAAGTGAGAATATAGTGAATCTCACTAGTGGTCAAGCGTCACGCACTTCACAAAGGAAGAATCAACGAGTGCAAGGAGTAATAGAGAATGCAAAATCTTCACTAGTAATAAACATCACTTACAAGCAAAGACAATCACTAACACTCTAAACTCACTCACAAAGCTTGACTTGACAAAGACGTCAAGTCAAATACGTGTGCGGCGCTATACGCACACGCATACAACCATGTGTGGATGAAAATCATCTATGGATGAATGTGGTGTGCCACCGTTCATCCCTAAACACACATAGATTAGTAACGAACTAATCTACGCTAAAACTACAATACGGAGAGGCCCTTGACGCCACGTCGTGTGACAAAACAAATAGTAGGCACCCTTTACGTTCCTTTATGATGTGCCTACTTCCCTCCACTTAACCACAAACATTTGAAACATTGTGAAAATTGAGAGTAGAAGGGGGTAGTAAGTGCCAACATCTCCCCTTTCTTCTTTAATCCCTAAAGATCAAAAGTCCCAAGGTGAACTTTTGCAAATCTTGGCCACACTTCTATTATTGCATTCTATGTTTTCAACTCTTGAAATTTTGTACAAAGATGCAAAAGCTATGTGGAAATATATATATTCTGAGCTCATTTTTCCAATAGAAAAAGGGTTATGTTATTTACCAAAAAAATTGTCAAGGGTGGACACTCTCGACAGCTTCAAAACTTTTGCTACAACCCTCTATTTGAATTTGAGATTTTTATTGCTAATAAGAAATATTATTTGATTTGAGACCATTAAAAAAACCTTCATTAGTGTCAAAATTTCAATTCAAAACAAGTCAAAGTTTTCTCAATTTTTTAAGGCAAGGTGTACAAATAGATTTTATTCCTCATATACAATAGACAACCTTATCTTTTAATCATTTTACTTATTTATTCTTTTCTTTTAGAAGAAGCGTGAACCTCAATTTTGATCGTTTGAATTTTCAATTCACACAAACAATTTAAGTAAAATTCAAAATGTGGTTTAGTGATTTAAAAACCTTTCTTCATTGCTCAATTTATTTTTTAAATGCTACACTTCTCCAATACCTCTTTAAATTTGTGTGTGAGGAACTAACTTAGTATATATATAATTGTTGTAAATGCAAAAAAATTAACTCCAAGCAAAATCAAAGTTTGTTGATCCCTAAATCAAGGTAAGGAAAATTAACCTTTTTCTTCACTTTAAACTCTATAATTTTTCATACATGCGGTCAAAGGTTATGAAAATTTGTCGGCATGTGGTTTTACAATTATGAATCAAGATCTTACAATTTGTATCAAAAGAATTTTTTTCTTTTTTTTCTTTTCACTCTTTGCACTACAATGAACAATTTTGAAGTGTTTTTAGTGAGAAATAGTCAAGGAACTTTAGGATTTAATAGCATAGAATTATAAAAGGTTGTAGGCCCTATTCCTTTCCTTGTAATCACTGAACCATAAAACATTGTGGAAATAGGGGGGGTAGGCAAGTGCCTTATCCCACTTTTAATGAGAGAAAATAATGAAGGGAAATAGGGACTTGTCTATCCCTCCATTGTACAACTATTAAGCATTGTGAAAATTGTTGGGTAGACATGTGCCTACCTCCTTTGGCTATCGTTTGTTATTAAGAAAAAAGAGGAAAATGAGGCATATGTCAAATTCAATACAACTCATTGCAAGAATTTAAAAGAAAATAAAAGGTTGAGGGGGTTGAGGCATATGCAACACTCTTTGTACAACTAATTTGCAAAATAAAATTGAAACCTTTTGATTTTTGACCCCATAAATGAAAGCGTAGTTAGAAAAGTAATTAGGGTTGGGGTTAAATCTAGGTAAGGTAGAGGCACCCAATTCCAATCACTTAAGCCAATTGGGGACTCAAATGACATTGTATGTCAAAAACATTTATGTATTAAGATGCAAAATTAGGAATGAAACTCAACAAATATTTTTTCAAATTTTATTCTCAAAGATTTGCAATTGATACAGAATTTAGAAGCCCAAAACCACTGGAGCCCATAATCAAACTGTAGAGTAAGTGAGATTTGGGGCCTCCTTGCCCAATGCCAATAAGTGAGAGTGAGTAAAAGAGAGAAGACATGCCATGGATAACCAACTCATGGAGGTACCTGATGTTAATCGGCCTTGTTTGACTTTTGAGGCAAGTCCACCAATGAGAGTTCAATTGAGGTGGAGCAACCCAAAATTGCACACTTCATGACCCAATGCCGATAATGACTAGAGTTTTTGGATTTTGAATTATCCGTTTTGGATCGCTTCATGCACCATTCCATGCATTTGCCATTTTCATGCACCATGCCATGCATACTCTAGTGATCAAAATTGGGTGGCTGATCGGAAGTGGATGCCTCTACCTTACCTATCTTCTCATTCCAAAAATTGGTGTAGAAGAGATTGACATTGTGTGAAATGCATGGTTTAAAATTTAGACCTTGTGCTATGAAAAATTTGGCACCAAGTGGTATCAAGGGATGTTGATCCTCTCATTGAATTGAAGAAAAAATGGTTTCTTTCCTTACTTCAAACACTATATTCTTTGAGTCATAGTTTATGAAAAAAATCAAAGTGTTTTTTTTATTAGTCTACATAAAGATCTTTTGGTTAAAAAGAAAATTAATAGTTTTATTTCTCCTGTTCTGCCTTAGAATGAACATATGCAATTTTGAGGAGTTCTTATTTAGAAAGAGTAAGAGAACCATAGAAGTAAATAATAGAAGAGTTTCATGGTATTAGAATTTGCATTTTCCGCCTCGGAGAACAAAGGAGAGGTCATATAATACCAGGAATCTTTGTTGCCTTCAACCATTAAACATCAGTGGAGAACCACATATACATGCACATATTTTATTTTGAATAAAATAACAAAAATGTATCAAAGTTTAGCAAGAGTTACACCTTTGGATTGAAGATTCTTCAACAAGCATCTTTCATATGGAGGTCATTTCAATATCTGAATCTTATCATGTTCAAATACAATAGTATACATGTAGAATAATGTAGCCACCAGTGGCACCTTATGACGTTTAAGGGTTAAGCTATTTTTGAGAATTTAGAGCTACTCAAGGTTTATTTAAATAATTAAAAATAACTAAAATGGGTCAAATTATCTTGTTGCAACAAGACGATTCAAATATTTGTAGTAGTCTTGTATTATTGAATATCAAGTCTTGAAGCCTAAGTCCTTTTTCAGGGTTAGCATAGGGGGTTCAAATGGCTTCTAATAAAGAAAGTGATTGGTCATATGGCAGTTTGGCAATAAGCAACATGCATGGGCCGGTAAAGTACTGCGACAAAATTGAAGACATACGAGAGGTAGCTAGCCTACTGTTCCCCGAACCTCAAACTCGGGCTACTTGGTCATAATCTCTCAAAGTGTTTCTCAGGCAATCACTCTCTAGGTGGTTGGCCAAGCCGGCAAGTTTGTTTTCACGAATGCAACCAAGATGGTTGTGGTATTTGGTGAATCCCTCGTGTACTATCTCTCCTTCTACCGTATCCCGACAAGGACAAGTTTCCGCCCAGCCAATAGACCAACGCAAGCTCATAGCCAACTTCTTCCTATGATCCCACCCTTTGTCCTTCACCCCGACAACCCACTCTCTTTGGCTTTTCCGTTGGAACCTCAGATCTGCCTCATTCAAGCATCCATCACTAATCTGTCCGCGTGTGGATCCCACTTGGATGGATGAAGTTCATCTCAAACTTGGGTCAATTGTTAAGAATTAGGAGATTGAGGTCTAACTAATGGACTTTTTAACGCCTCCAAGGTCATTGGAGGGTCCTTTTAAGTGCTTTTGGTGTTGTAACTTTCACCACGATTGCCGGTTGTCGTCACAATACTCTAATTGCACTTGGAACTCTAAGAGAGCTTTCGGACGCCTCTCCCTGATCTCCAATCAATGCCGGCATTGACAAACTACTGTGATTTCCAAAAAGTGGCGTCGCGATGAAATATACCTGCTGTGTAGATGATGTTCAACATAATCTATTACCCTTGTAGATTCTCCCGGTGCCTCATGGTCCACTTGGGGGTTAAAGGGCTACGGGACTTGGTAATTAACAACTTCCATGAATTTGCGGTCATGAATTTTGGGGATCTCTTTATTGACCCAGGTCGAGCGTTGCACCAAACCTCAGTCTTAGGTGGGTCCATTTTTCTGGCCTTGCCCGATTTAGGGTTCTAGAGGCTTTTTTTGGTTTCTTTTTTACAAAATTTAGGCCTACGGCCCCAAATTACCCTCGGTGCCCCCCCTATAGATCAAGTAGGGCCCACCTCCAACATAAAAATAGGGGCCGATTTTGTCCCTACCCTCCCCCACCCTTCCAAGCCTAAGGCTTGATATAACGCTCGACCGGGGTATTTAGGCAAATCCGAATTTTGGATGGTACATGATTTTATGAGCCGGCCAATTAAGGCAAGTTCAAGACAAATTAAGTTTTAAAATGTACTGACCAATAGTGTCCTCTTGTATGCTTACGTTTGCACTTTTCAGTGTTTACATTTCATCATGGTGAGCAGATGAAAATCATTGGTTTGCGGTTTCTTCATTGCTCTAGTAAAAGAAGTAATTTTTAAATTAACCCCTAAAGGACCAGAGTCTCCTTCGGGGGGATTCCTTGATTTTTGGGCAGGTTCCTAAAATTCGAAAAAAATTCAATTTTCTTTGAAATTTTTATTCTAGATTGCCTTTGATAAGAGCTTCGTGGACATATTTTTATTTTATTTTTTGGATTTGTGGTTTGAAAGTTAGTACCACTTATAGTTTTTGAGGGAAATTGTCAAGGAACTTTAGGGGTTAAAAAACTCTACAACTATATAACTGTAATTTAACACCTTCAAAATATCATGAAGATGTCTGGGCAATGCTCATGAGTGTAGTAGGCATTACAAGCATAGAACATCAAGTGGATAAGGTTGTGAATAACATGCATGAAACATCAAATGAATAAGGTTGCGAATTTGAGATGAGAATTACCATGATTACTGACATGTTTGTAGCTAATGCAACATTGACAAAATCATTTTTTGTGAGCACTAGATTTCCAAATCTAATGATCTCCAATTTAAATTGTCTTTTTACTACTATGTACCAGAGTGTCTGGCCTGACAAACATAGTAATTCTAATAATAGAAACTCAGAATTGATGGAAAATACTTAATTTTTAAAAAAATCCGGGAAAATATCACATTTATTAGAGTATTTTCTTTGCAAAATCTATTTTCTTTATTTAGTTATTTATTTGGTATTAGAGTGCCAAACTTGACTTTCAAAAACGGTAGTTAACTCATCTTTAAACACCTTTCAAATAGCTTGTTTATATTGATAACATGGAAGAAGGTTTATGAAGTTAAAGTATGAATAAGATTTGGTCTCTATCATAATTTGATTATCCAAAATCCAATACAATTTCCAAGTGTTTGACATTGACATAATTTCCAAGTGTTGTTAGATAGTTGTATGACAAAGTTTTTGGAACATGAGTGATTATTGACACTCACTTAATAAATCATAATTTTATTTCAATCTAAAATTTACATTTTGGCTTAAAAACTTACAAATTTGATTATTGTATGACCAAAAAATCTACTCGCAAAATGTACCTAAAATTCTTTGGCAATTTCTTATTAAAAAAAAAACTTTTAAAGGACATATTTAAGACACAGAGATTGAAATAACAATATTTTCAATTTCAGCTGTGGAACTCAACTATGGACTATCAGAAGAACGTGTTTTTGAAATCCTTCCCTTTGACACATATTGGAAGATTATAGTGTATGAAGTGAGGAAAATGTTTATTTTAAATTGAATCCACACTTAAAGAAGACTTGGGTTGTAAATTTTTGGTAAACCAAGTTTTGAAATTATCATTGTTATCAGGAATACAATGTTAGTTCATTGAACACTAATTTCTAGAAGTAGAAAAAGTATGCCAAATAATAATGCAAGGAACTAATACATATTTTCATTTAGTGTGATCTCAATATGTTACAGAATGAAATACAAAAACTATCAATGCAATTTTTTATGCAATTACTTTGAGTAGAAATGAATAACAATAGGAAAAATATTTAACTTGAATTGTTTTACATTTAAAACCTCTAAAAAGCATACAATGGAAAATAAGAAGTTTTTCTTTTGTTTGTTTACCCTAAAGGACCACAGTCTCCTTCGGGGGGATTCCTTGATTTTTGGGCAGGTTCCTAAAATTCGAAAAAAAATCAATTTTCTTTGAAATTTTTAAGCTAGATTGCCTTTGACAAGCTTCATGGACATACTTTTATTTTATTTTTTGGATTTGTGGTTTGAAAGTTAGTACCACTTATAGTTTTTGAGGGAAATTGTCAAGGAACTTTAGGGATTAAAACCTTTGACATGCTTTAAAACTGTAAACATAACTGTTGTATTTAAGAAAAAAAGATTAACAATTTCATATAATCATGTTATCTACGTACACTATGATAAACCTTTGATACATACAATATAGGAATTTAGAGATTATTTTGAGATTGCCTTCAAAGACTATTAAACATGTGGTTGTCATTTAACCCATAAAGGACCATGACTATGTTTCAACAAACCACCCCAAGACTACTCATTTTAGTACAAAGAGTGGAAATAAAAAACGAAGTTCTTATTTCCATCTCCAACCGTAAGATTTTAATCTATAATAATTAAAACCACATACTCACAAATGTTCATCATATTTTTACATATTAATTAAGCAATCAAAAAGGAAATATCTCTTCCCTATGCTTCAAGGACCAACATATTTTGACACCACTGGGTGTTAAATTTTTGCATTACCAAAAGTTATAATTCTAATGCCATTACAAATGTACGTGAAGTTAGTGTCTCACACACCAACTTTAGAGGTATTGGAGAGGTGAAGCATTTTCAAAAATTAAGGAATGAAGAGAGATTTAAAAATCACTAAACCACATTTTGAGTTTTTATCGTTTCTTGTGTAAGTTGAAAATTCAAACGATAAAAATGAAATTTCATTCTTCTTCTTCTTGAAGAGAAAAAATGAAACAAAATAAAATGAAGATCTCTAAATTTGATGAGGAAATGAAATTTAATTTGTGCACCTTGTCCAAAGAGAGTGCACCTTGACTCTTCCTCAAGATAAATTTTCACACTATCAAAGGTCTTTTTCTTCTTTCCGATTTCAAATGAAACAAGGTTACTTGTATTTATAATCTCATATTCAATAAACGGTCATAGGAATTGCTTTTAATCCCTAAAGGCCCAAGGCATTTTCACACCAAAAACACTTTGAAACTCCTCGTTCTAATGCAATGAGCAATGAGGTAATCAAAACGTTTTATTTCTTCATCTAACCGTAGGATCTAAATTGAGACTTATTCATTAACGCCCTCACAAAATTTCATAAACTTTGACCGCACGGATTGAAAAATTATAGTGTTTGAAGTAAATAAATGCGTTCTTTTTCTTCCCTGCTTTGAGTGGATGAGGAGAATTTGACTTCACTTGGTGTCAAGTTTTTGCACTATACAAGGTCTGAAAGCATTAAGTTAACCAGCATGTTAACCATGATGTTATTTCATTGTACACCATGTTTAGAGGTAGAATATGGGTGTAGTGTATGCAATACAAATGTGCAAGGAGTGGAGGTTCAAAAATTGTGAATTCACGTTATATTTTTTTGTGAACTAAATATGTTTTAGAATGATAATCCAAATGGTCAATATAAAGGTTAACACCACATCTTGTAGTAGAAAAAAAAAATGTAAGAAATATCAAGATCTCTAAGTTTTATGTGGAAAAGAAGTGTTTTTGGTACCTTGCCCAACAAACTATGACAATGTGTGAAAATGTTTGACTTAGATTATTATGCTATTTTCCACTTAAGACAAGAGATTTTTCTTGACAATATGAAAGAAGATGATATGATTTTCTAGTACTGAAAATATCAGATAAAACTGAGTGTCCTGGCAAAAGTTTTTGGAGGTGCCTGACGTGTCGCTCTCCCTGTTTGAAATTCAAAACCCTATAACTTTTGCATTGAATGTCAGATTTAGGAAAAAATTGGACTTGCTCAAAGCTTTTAGCAATTTCCATCTAGGTTAGAAATTTCAAAAAGGAATGTTACAAAGTTGACACCATAGGAACCTGCCTAAACCTTCAAGAGTCCCCCGAGGGGACTCTTGGGCCTTTTGGGATTAAAGTGCCTAAAGTGCCCACCCTCAGCAATTTTTTAAAAGATGGCATAACTTTTTCTTTATAGGTGTCATGAATATAAACATCATATTTCCACATAGCTCTTATCTTCTTGCATCTTTGTGCACAATATTAAGTATCGAATATACAAACAATAATTATGGGAACATGCTTGAGATTTGAAAATCATAAGAACATGCATATTCACAAGTTGTATTGGATGTGTTTCATTGAAATATTCAAAACACATGATTTTAAGACGTGATCAAAACACACCAAAACATTGGATGAATTTGTTTCATCTACTAATCATTGTATCTCATTTTCTCAAGCTTCATTAGATTACTTTTCTCATGCCCTTAATATGATATTTAAGATTAATGTAATTACATCCGTCTATTAAATAATTACATAGATTTATTTTTATCTTTAATTATAAAAAATACAAGGTAAGTTCCTTCATGAATATTTCTCCAAATAAAAATATTCCAAAGATTTCAATAACACTCATGACTTGGTTATTGTTTGTTAATCTTTAAATGCTTGAGGCTTATTAGCCCAAAATATAACACTGTGGTTTTTAAGGAATCATAGTTTGAAGTAGAAGAGATAAATAATCTTAACAATACAATCTTTCTTAGACTTATGTAAGGTAGAGGCACCCAATTCCAATCACTTAAGCCACTTGGGAACTCAAATGACATTGTATGTCAAAAACATTATATAGAAAGGTGCGGAATTAGGAATGAAACTCAACAAAAAAGAATTCAAATTTTATTCTCAAAGATTTGCAATTGATATAGAATTTAGAAGCCCAAAAACCACCGGAGCCCTTAATCAAATTGTAGGGTAGGTGAGATTTGGTGCCATCCTTTGCCCAATGCCAATAAGTGATAGTGAGTAAAAAAAGAGAAGACATGCCATGGATAACCCACTCATGGAGGGTACACAATGCCGATCGGCCTTGTTCAACTTTTGAGGCAAGGCCACCGGTGAGAGCTCAATTGAGGTGGAGCAACCCAAAATTGCACACGTCATGACCCAATGCCAATAATGACTAGAGTTTTCAAATTTTGAGTTATCGGTTTTGGGTTGCTCTATGCACCAATTTATGCATTTATCATTGTCATGCACCATTTTATGCATTAATCATTTTCATGCACCATTCCATGCAAACTCTACTGATAAAAATTGGGTGGGTGATCGGAATTGGGTGCCTCTACCTTATATAATTTGATTTAGACTTCTCATAATTCTTGAATCGAAAATTGTAGTGTTTTAATATCTTTTCTCATAAAAAGAACTTTCAACTACAAATTCTTTTTGTAGTAAATGAATTTTTCATAAAAAGACATTTCAAATACAAAAATTAAACCTTGTTGTTCCAAAAACAAATCCAAGTTTTATAAAGAAAAATGAGTTAAAAAAAAGCCCCCTTTGTTAGACAATGTTTGCCAAATGTTTATAGCTTATAAGATTATGGTGAGAATTTTTTACCACAAAACATCAATATTTGGAATCTAATCTCATTGATTATTCTTCTTGCGGGTCACTTTTGTACATAATTAATTCACAATGGAATATGTCCAATTTTTTTGGAAAATCCAAGAGATTTGCCTGATGATACTCATGTAATGCCTAGGTGAAACCCATGTAATATCTAGGTGAAACCCATGTAATGTCTAGGTGAAAGTCATGTTATGCCTAGGTGAAAGTCATGGTATGCCTAGGTGACACCTATTAACCCAAAATCACTTTTGAAGAAAAAATGAATATTCAGCACAAGTCTACTAAATCTAACCCCTACGTATTATAATATACTAAAATCAAACGTTGGTTGAAGTTGAAAGAGTTTTCTGAAGTTTTATTTATCCAAAGTGCTTTTCCTATACGTTGAAATGTTCAATACATGTAAAATAGTTCTAGCTTCTACCCTCTCCATTGACCACATCTATAGCAATTACTTTGCGGTACATATCATAGGATCCAAGTGTACTAAAAACTCATATTGATTTCCACATCACACAAAAATAAATCAAATTTGGAAGTGATACAAGTAATAAGAGTAAAATCAAGAATGAGAATGAGAGTGAGAACAAGAGTGAGATTGAGAGGAGGATAAGGTAACCTCCCTTGTAACCAACCAAAATTCATAACCAACACCTATAAAATTGGGGTATATCCAACCTACTTCCATCCCACTCATTCAACTCTAAATGGAGGTTTGCTATTAGTCAAAGACGTTTTACTTTTGGTCAGCGCTTATGGGGGTTAGTTATTGGTGGTAACAGACTAAATGTGGCACCACACTTCAAAAATTCATAACTAATTCACATATGAAAATAGATTTATACAAATGTCATACAATTAAAAGATTACACCAATACTATATAAATAAATAAATAAAAGAAATAACTTGGGTTGAGATTATAATTCTATTGGCTATGACTAAAATAAATATAATATTATTTGTTCTCTCCATATATGCACATTGCTTAACTTGTTGGTTATGGGGGTTCTTCTTAACCCCTAAATTTCCAAGAGTCCCCTTGGGGGACTCTAGAAGGTTCGGGGCAGGTTCTTGTTGTGTCAATTTACAACATTTTTTCTTTGAAATTTTTACCCAAGATGGACATTACTAAAAGCTTTCAGTGAGTTTAATTTTTCTTAAATCCAAATTTTAATGAAAAAGTTATAGGGTTTTGAAGTTCATCCAATTTTTTTTGCTAGGACACTCTATTGAATGTGAGATTTTTAATACGGGAGAATAGTATTATTTCCTTGCATTCTGTCAAAAACAAGTTCTTGTCTTTAGTGAAAAATAGCATATTAACCCAAGTCAAATATATTCACACATTGTCACACATTCTCGGGCACGGTTCCAAAAAAACTTCTTCTTTTCCACATTAAACTTAGAGATCTTCTTATTTTTCAATTTTTCTTTTTTCCAAAACAATATGTCGTGTGAACCTTTGCATTGATCGTTCGGATTATCAATCTAAAACATATTAAGTTCACAAAAAAAATATAACGTGAATTGACAATTTTTGAACCTGCACTCTTTGCACAATTTTTTTGAATATGCTACACCCCTCTTCTACCTCTAAAAATTGGTGTTCAAGGACCTAGTATCATCCTTAACATGATGGAAATTAATTTAGACCTTGTGTAGTGCAAACATTTGACACCAAGTGAAGTCAAAGTCTGTTGATCCACTAGACGCATGGAAGAAAATGAGCCCTTTTCTCTACTTCAAACACTATAATCTTACAATCCGTGCGGCCAAAGTCTTTGAATTGTTTTTCGAGTACGTTATTTTATAAGTTTTAATTGAGATCCTACGGTTTAAAATAGAAATAATAGTTTTACGTTTCTTCCTTACTCATCGCACTAAAACCAACAGTTTTGAAGTGTTTTTGTTGTGAAATTGTCACAGGAATTTACGGGTTAACCGTCGTGTAGGTTCATAAATGTTTATGTCGTGTAGACGCAAAGGTGTTCATGACTTGTACATGCATAGGTGTACATGGCTTGTACATGCATAGATGTTCATGTTGTGTAGATGACAAGTAGTATATGGATGGATGTTCTTATCCCAGATCACATAACATTAAGTGGTTCATCGACATATGTCATATGGTAACATGGTGACTGACGCCGGCTCTGACTCATTGCTATGAAATCATGGGATTCAATCCATGTCCGGGGCTGTACTGGCGGTGCTCCGGGGATCTCCCATCATCCACAGACATAAAACCGTCTTGTCCGGACATGCTTGCCTCAGAGCTACACACTTCAAAGCAGTTACAATTCAAACACTACACTAAAAGTTTCATTTAGTGTAGTGGACACTAAATACGAACCCATACACTAATTGTCAACTACGCAATTAGTGTAGTGACAAAATAGTACTCTAAATGTGAACTACTACATTATTTGTGAACTTTTGTAAAGATTGGAATATTAACTTTTTTACTCGTGCACGTTTAGTGTATTGAAAGTAGAAGAGAATTATGTGTACAAAAAGGTGAAGAAGAGAAAAAATAAAACTCTCAAAGAAAAAATTGGAAAAAACAACAATTGGGAAAAAACAACAATTAGGAAAAAACAACAATTTGGGAAAACAACAAATAGGAAAACACAACATTTTTGCAAAAACAACAATTAGGAAAAAATAATTAAGGAAAAAACAACATTTTTGAAAAAAACAAGAACTAGGGAAAAACATCAATTCGGGAAAAAAGACAACTTACCTTTTGAAAAGGTAAACTTTTGTAAAAATAAGCTTTTCCAAATGTAAACATTTGAAAAAGTAAAGATTTGAAAAAGTAAACGTTTGAAAAGTAAACTTTTTCAAAAGTAAACCTTTTCAAAAGTAAACTTTTGAAAAATTAAACTTTTGAAAATGTGAACTTTTTCAAAAGTAAACTTGGAAAAAAGTAAATTTTTGAAAGAGTAAAGTTTTGAAAAAGTAAAGTTTTGAAAAAGTTAATGTTTGGAAAAGTAAATTTTGAAAAAGTAAACTTTTTAAGAAGTAAAATTTGAAAAAGTAATCTCTTGAAAAAGTAAGCTTTAAAAAAATTAATTTTCCATAAAGTGTACTCCGATAAAGTAATCTTTGATAAAGTAAATTTTGATCGAATAATCTTTTGAGAAAGTACACTTGTTTGCAATTAGTACACTATTTGTCAACTTGTTCGCAATTAGTGTACTAAGGTAATTACACTATTTGTGCCATTACACTAAATGAAACTTTTAGTGTAGCAAGAGTTTAGGAATACGGATCCAATGACCACTGCCTCTTTTGCATTTAGACTCACTTATTATATATAATTTGATCATTTTCATGTGTATGCATTCTTTACAATATGTAAAATGTAGGCAACAATACAATTATTAGAGCCAACAAAAATATTTTAAAAATTACTAGAGCCATGTAGCTAGATTTTTTTTTAGTTTGGGACACAATGAATTCCATTGCAAAGATAGCTGGTGTGTTGGTTGCCCATTGTCCTCTTTATAAAGGTATGCTAAGAGTTAAAAGTATATTAACCCCTAAAGGACCAAACATCCCCCCGGGGTCATTTTGGATTTTGGGCATGTACCTACAATTCGAAAAAAAATCCTTTTTGATTCAACTTTTTTTTCAAGATAGGATCTGATAAGAGCTTCGTGGAGATATTTTTATATATTTTTTTGGATTTGTGGTTTGAAAGTTAGTACCACTTAAAGCCAAAAGTGGGACTTCGGGCACCTCCAAATTTTTTGACAAAAGTTTCTATTGACATTGAGATTTTTCACACATGTAAAGAATATTTCCTTTTCCGGAAATTTTCAAAAAAATTTCTTGTCTTTAGTGTAAAAAGGCATTTTATTCCAAGTCGAACATTTTCACACATTTTCGGGCAACGGGGGAAAAAAACTTCATCTTTTCTACATAAAACCTAGAGATCTTCATATTTTTCACTTTTTTTTTTTTCAACTACAATATATGGTAAAAACCTTCTTATTGGCTGTTTGGATTATCATTTGAATACATATGTAGCTCACAAAAAAATAAAACGTGAAATGGCAATTTTTGAACCTCCACTCCTTGCACACTTGTTTTGAATATGCTACACCCCTTTGTTACCTCTAAAAATTGGTGTGTAGGGTATCAACATCATGCTTAAGACAATGGTAAAAGATTTAGACCTTGTGCAATGCAAAAATTTGATACAAAATGAAGTCAAAGTCAGCTGATCTACTCAACGCAGGGATGAAAATGAACCACTGTTTTGACTTCAAACACTAAAATCTATCAATCCGTGCGGTGGATTGCAACCAAAATTTGATGGCATGTTTATATGGAAGTCTATTTTAAGATCTTACGGTTGAAAATCCAAAATTCACTTTTAAATGTGATTTTCATGTCTCATTTTGACAGTGGCAGTTTTGGACTGGTTTTAGAGCGAATTAGGTCGTGGTCCTTTAGGGGTTAAGCATTTTATTTTTTAAAATGAATATTAACCCCTAAATTACCAAGAGTCCCCTTGGGGGACTTTTGAAGGTTTGGGCAGAAGGTTTGGGCACGTTCCTACTGTGTCAATTTATGACATTATTTTTGGAAGTTTTTAATGTAGATGGACATTACTAAAAGCTTTGTGTGAGTCCAATTTTTTTCTAAATCCGATACTCAATGAAAAAGTTATAGGGTTTTGAAGTTCAAATGGGGAGAATGGGCACGTGGGGTAGCTCCAAAACTTTTTGCTAGAACACTCTATTGAATGTGAGATTTTCAATAGCAGCAAATGATATTATTTCCTTTCATATCGTCAAAAAAAATCTTTTGTCTTTAGTGAAAAACAACATATCAATCCAAGTCAAACATTTGCATATATTGTCAAACATTTGCATATATTGTCAAACATTTGCATACATTGTCAAACATTTGCATACATTGTCAAACATTTGCATACATTGTCACACATTGTTGTTCAAGGTACCAAAAAACTTCTTTCTTTCCACATAAAACTTTGAGATCTTCGTGTTTTTATTTTAAAAAAATTTCTGCAGCATTATGTTGTGTAAACCTTTTCATTGACCATCCGGGTTCTCATTCTAAAACATATCAAGTTCATTAAAAAATAAAATGTGAATTGACAATTTTTGAACCTCCACTCCTTGCACAAATTTTTTGAACATGCTACACCCCTCTTCTACCTCTAAAAATTGGTGTACAAGGAACTAACATCATGCTTAACATGGTGGTAACAAATTTGGACCTTGTGTAGTGCAAAAATTGGACACCAAGTGAAGTCAAAGTATGTTGATCCACTAAACGCAAGGAAGAAAATGAGCCCTTTCCTGTACTTTAAACACTATAATCTTTCAATCTATGCGGTCAAAGTTTATGAAATATTGTAAGTATGTTACTTTATAAGTCTTAATTGAGATTCTACGGTTAAAGTAGAATTAAAACTTTTAGACTTCGTCCTAACTCATTGCACTGGAACGAGCAGTTTTGAAGTGTTTTTGGTTTATCAATGGCTTGGTAATTTAGGGGTTAATTAAATTTGATGTTTTAATATTAAGAATACAAAAATATGAAAGGAAAATGACTTGTATAAGTCATATATATCATTCTGGAAACATTTAACATGAATATAATATGAGATTTAATTGGCTGCATGAATATGTTTTCATTCATTCATTCAATGATGATATTTCTCAATTGAATATAATAGCTTGTGCCAATCCAAAGCTTCCGACTTGCATGCTCATTCTATTCTTCAATAGTTTTTTTTCCCATGGTCATAGAAATTTGTTTGTTTATGTTGTAAAGTTCATTTATGTTGCTATGACAACATGTTACTAGTATAGAATTCAATAATAGTTGCCTGAAGGTACCCATTGTCTTTTGAACTAGCCCTCATTATGCATCTGTGATGAAACAAATATATATTATTCAAATATAAAAACCTCATGAGACTATCTACAAAACAAACAATGGATAATTTGAAATAATGTATACTGTAGCCTTTGTTTTGGTTCACTTGTTGAGTTTGGGGCTAGTATCAGTTTTATTCTACGACCACGTGTCATGGTATAATTTGCGGTTACCGTGTTAAATCCCCGAATCGGGTCTTTTAGCTTATTCCCAAATATTGAAAAATGTATAATATAAATTTTTACAGAATATGCAATGTGGGAAATGGCCAGCTGGCATCAATGGGTGTTCTTGCAGAAGGAGGCGGCGTACTTTGTACCCAAAAATGCCCCATGTGGGCAAGAATGATTGATTATGTAGCAGAATCAATGTAGGAAAGATGATGAAGTTCACCCACATGTGATTGTAAGAAAACAACAACAAAGGGAGAACTACAACTCACCATTTGTGTACTTAGAAAACATTCAAAACCATGAAAACTGCAGCAAAAAGAATGGGCAGGCCACAACTGCAGTGTTCCATGTGAGATGGTACATAGAAGGTGCATGAATTAGTTCCATGTTGGTGGCCATAGTTTCTCACCATTGGCGGTTCCAATTGTAGATGTACTCCCCCTCAAATGCTCCCACTGGCTTGTCAGACCAGGACATAAACCATCGCTCATCTACATATACGTAGAAATCAATGGTAAACCGGTGATGCCAAAATACCGTACGAAGTGGTCACTTTTGGACACTACACTAATTTTGATGTTTAGTGTCATGGGCAGTACATGACTTATAATGCTGTAAGTATTTACTTTTGATATAAATTTTTACTAGGAGCATAACACTCTATACTACTCAAAGAGGGGGGTCATAGTGGACATGGTCGGTAAAAATATTCATCAAGAGTGAAAACTTATAGCATTTACAAGTCATTTACTGCCCATGACACTAAACATCAAAATTAGTGTACTTGCTGAATGATTTTTCTAGATTGCCTTGATTCGGACACAATGGATATCAATGGACATCATCTAGACACTACATAGGTATTGCATAGATATCACCTAGGCATTAGATGGGTATCACCTTGACAAATCTCATGAAATTTCTAAATTTTTTTTGACATTCTCCATGGTGAATGAATTATGAACAAAGATGTCCATTGTGCAGGGTATGTCTTGTTTCTTTCAAATTGAACAAGACAATATCATGAAGAATGTATCTGTAATCTCTAGAGAAAATTGGTTACCATTTTCCAAATTGGTTATTATGATGTTTAAATTATTGAAACCACACTATACGATTGAAACTGCTTTGATTTAAAAAAAATTGATGAAGGTTTTTAGTGAGAGGACAAGTATCTATACTACTCAAAGAGGGTGATCATTGTCAACTAATAGTTGGTAAATATATTCTTCAAAAGTAAAAACTTATAGTATTTTATAACTCATGATAATTTTGACCCATCTTTATGTAAAATAGTAGAATGCATACAAGAAGCTAACTAGTTAGCTGATTGGTTTTATTGCAATCTAGAAAGAACCATCTTAGGTTACACGCTTAGTAGTTTAGTCCCTAAATTCCCAAGTCTAGTCCTCTTTGGGATTTGGGCAAGATCCTATGGTTAACATTCTTCTTTTAAATATTTACTATAAATGGACATTACTATGAATTTGCGTGAGTACAATTTTATCTTTAATCCAACATACAGTGGCGACCAAAAGTCTTCGGACAGTGAACCACCCCTCTAACAAGTGTTGATTGTAGCTTAGTTGATGGGTTAGTAAGAGATTTTTAAGGCCAGTTTTAATTAGTACACCACATGGCACCTTATTAACATTGACTCCCTCAAAATTCGCTACTTGTAGAGATTATACATGCAAAGATCATGAAGGGGTGTGTACAACTTAATATGCACAGAAGTTGTACACACCACTATCTTTTCATTACAAGTGCACTTGTAAAGCTTTTTGTTTTGGATTTTTTTGGTAAGATTTGGAGAGGCTTTAGGTGATTTTCTGTAGCTCCTAGAAGATATGAGAATCAATGTAGGGCAATTCTTGAGATGTATGAGCGAGGGAACTCACATGGTGAGATTTCAACAGTTTTGGACATTCTTGGAAGCACTTCTGGGAAGGTTTTGTGAGAGAGAGAGCCTAATAGACAAAACTTCACCCGGTAGACCTAGAATTCTTGATGAACGTGGTGACCATGACATTGTGAGGAGATTGAATGATCCCATTACTAATTAGCGGCAACTGTAGGAATTGTGTTACAATGTGAAGGCTTGCGATTGATTGATAAAACGGTTTAAATGAGTCTTTGGAGGCAAGGGTTGAGAGCATATGTGAAGACCAAGAAGCCACTTTTGACAAAGAAACATCAAGCACGTCATTTGCAACGGGCGAAGAAGTGCAAGCCTGTAGATTGGGAGTTTTGGGCGCATGTCATTTTTCCTTATGAGTCTAAATTCAATCTTTTGGCTCAGATGGACGTCAATATTGTTGGAGAAAGAGTAGATAACGTCTTTTAGATCAGCATGTGCAATCTATAGTCAAACATGGAGGAGGAAACATTATAGTTTGGGGTTGTATGAGTTGGGAAGGAGTTGGCAAGCTTCATTTGATTGAAGGGAAGATGGATAAATATGTATATCGCGATGTTTTAGAGACAGAACTTATGGGCAGTATACAGATGCAAGGTTCAGAAGAGGATGAGGTTATTTTCCAACACGACAATGATCCAAAGCATACTGCACATTACGTTGAAGATTGATTGCATGCTCAAAAATTCCAGTTTATTGGACATCCTCCACAATCACTCGACCTCAATCCAATAGAACATCTTTGGAATGAAGTAGACTGTTGTCTGAGAGGTCTAACAGGAATCCCACTAGTAAAAGTGACTTTTGGAAGAAGGCTACACACGGTGGTAGTATTTGTGGGTGCTTATGAGTTGAATCATTGAGTTGTAAAGGTGTTTAGTAATCTTTAGTCTTGTTTTCTACAGTTGATATGCAATAAAAATCAATTTGACAGTAAAGAATCGTACATGCTTGTTGCACATTTGAATTATTGTGTGTTTTTCTAATTCATGTTTTCATTGACAACTTTGTGCTTTATGCTTGTTGCAACTATTTGTGCTTGTGGTTCTTTTCTTGCTATTTTATGAGAGTTCATGTAGATTTGGTAGCTGATTTTATAAAAAGTTTCTATCGTACAACTATTTTTGGTCGCCACTGTATTATGAAAATGTTATGCCTTCTTAAAGAGAAAACATCCCAATAGTAGGTACATCGGGCAAGTCCGAAACCTTTTGTTACTCTCTATTAAATGAGAGATTTTCAATACTAGCATGTTATACAATTTCCTTTAGTATTGTCAAAAACAAATCCTTGTCTTTAGTGAAAGATAGCATTTTATCCGAAGTCAAATATTTTCATACATCATCTGGCAAGGTACCAAAAAACTTCTTTTTTTCCACATAAAACTTAAAGGTCTTCATACTTTTATATTTTATTTTTTCCACAACAAAATGTGGTGTATACCTTTCTATTGACCATTTGTATCATCATTCTAAATCATATTAAGCGGTAAAGGACAATTGAAGGACAATCATCATCATTCTAAAACCTATTAACCCTTAAAGGACAATTGTCTCCTCATTGGACAAATTGAGTGCCCCCAATCCAAAGTTTGGCATGATTTTCTGAGATATTTTTTTATCGAATGTGCAACTTTTTATTAGCTTCCCGTTGAAGTAATTTTTTGGGTAGAAATCCAACTTACAATTTAAAAGCTACAAACATTTTTTTAGTGACATATACAAATAGTGCAATGATTTAGTGACCTAGTATGACAAATAGTGTAGTAACACTTTAACTAATTCTAAATTCAATATAAATTGGAGTTTTGATTCAATTTTTTAATTAAAAAATTGCTCTTGGAAAGGAAATGGAAATCTATGCATCTACCATGGGGATTTTCGAGTTTCAAAAATATGAGAAGGATATGATATATGCAGAACTTGTTAGTGTATTGTTAATTCTCAGCACATAGTTGCATTGCAGGATTTTTAAGGACATCTTCTACTCCTCTTCTACTTCCTAAATATGGTGCACATGTGCCTAATATGATCCTTTTAAAGTTAAAATTAGAAACTCATGGCCCATAGTGCAAAATTTGCCATAGAAAGTGGTCAAAGTTTGCTAAAGGTGTTTAGTATGACCTCAAAAAAGGTTTATGTCTCATTTCAAAGGCTTTAAATATCTTTCAATCCGTGCGGTTAAAGTGACTAGAATTTTACCACATACACTTGTACAATCCTAATACAAGATCATACGGTTAGATATGTATAAAATGTGTTTATTTGCATTTGGTGTTGAATACATTTTTGTGTTGAATAAATTGAAAATAACAGTTTTCAATGAGTTTGGGTGCTAAAATGTCAAAGAACTTCAACAATTAAGGATGACATGCCAATAGGTGGTCACTTGCGAACTAATCTGCGAATAGCTTTATCAATAGTTCATCGATGCATAATCTGCAAACTGTGGAAACTTGCGTGGATCTGTACAGTTCTTACAAATGGACTGAGATGCTAAGCCGAGATTCACTAGAAAGGAGATTTGGTGCGAGCAAAGTCGTATTTCCACCGTATTCCACATAGAAAGTACTCTCCTAATCTGTGGTAGTTGACTTTTGGAGGTGGGCCATCTACATGTGGTATGCGTCGACAAGTTTTCGCGACCACCACATGGATTCCACATTCGACCATCGACGCTTTCAGGAAGAGGTGTATACGCCATGTACAAATACACCATTGTCCTGAAAGGGTTTTAGTGATACACACAACAACTCATCCAACGTCATGGACTCAAATCAAGTTGTTTGGCCAGGACTCCAGTTATTAAGGTAAGCCTCCCCATAACCAACAAAAACCCATAGCCAACGCTTATAAAATTGGGGTATATCCAACCCTCTTCCATCCCATTACCACCAACTCAGCTCCAAATGGAGGTTTGCTATTAGTCAAGACCCTTACTTTTGGTCGTTGGTTATGGGAGTACCTACTGCTGGCCACCCACTAAACATGGCTGCACACTTTGAAAATTCATAACTAATTCAGTTTTCATCGAAAAAATATGAAATCACTTGGGTTGGAATTGTAATTCAATTGGCTATCACTGAAAAATAGTAGTATAATTATCTCCTCTCTCCATATATGCACATTCCCTAACTTGTCGGTTTCAGGGGGGCTTACCTTATGTTTCCATTCCAAAGAGCATGTATGTCCGGCACGGGGGTTGTGTTAAATGGGTCATCAATGGGCGACTATTACAAGTGCTAGCTGTTCTCAGCCATGGATTGTCAGATCACTCACCTGGCAAAATAGTCCATGCTCCAGAGAGAGAGTATGTGCATGTGAATTCCATTACCAAGCTGCAGCACCTTCACATGGTCCTGTGAAGCCCATCAGCCTTTGGAATTTGACAAAGACTTGTAGTTGCACAATAATCCAGAGTTCCTGGGGCTCTTCCACTCAAAATCCATGGCTACATGTTGTTGGAACCTTGGCATTTAATAATGCTAGTTACTGCCACCTGCAGATCCAGTCCACTTCTTCTCCAGCAATTGAAGCTCTGACATAGAAGGGGTTGACCAGCGCACAAATTTGCAAGACCAAAACTTTTCATGTAAACTCACTCTTAGATGGCTCCAAGTCAAAGCCCTAAAGAGATATCCTAGAAGGTTTGGAGTTGGGCAGAGAGTTTTGCCATGAGTTGCAGCAAAGTTTACTAGGGCCAGAATGATCAATAACCCTGGTTGATTCAAAAAATGTATTTAAAGTTTAGTAAAACATACACCTTTGGATTGAAGGTTCTTCAACTAACAACTTTTTGTTGAAGGTCATTTCAATATCTAAACCTTATCATGTTCAAATACGACATCATAGTACATGTAGAATACATGATGATTTTGCGACTTAACCATATTGTACCATGATAATACAAGTGGGTGAAAGGACCAGGTTGATACCATTGTAATACTTGGGGTGATACTAGTGCTGGTTGATTCTGAGGCATTCACTCATCCCTCCCATAAGTTATAGCCAAATATGACGCCAGTGGATGGAGGTAGTAAATACTAAAACTTACTATAGAGGTTAGAAGTTAAAAATGGGTTTAGTAGACCGCTTGGTAACTTTAGCTCGAATCTCGATTGCACCTCCATCCACCACCATCAGCCACAGGCGTAGCCGTCATGCTACTTTAGAGGCACAATGAGATTGACACAGAGGCCGGAGTACTCGTGAGGCCATCATCTGAGGTTATAAGTTACTTGAGGTTATAAGTTAGCGGCATTATAATTTATCGGAGGTATAACTAATAAAGAGGGACCGAGGGTTTAGTAGAAGGCTTAGTAACTATAGCCGGATTGCAGGCTTAGATTTAGTTGAGGTTAAACTAACTTATAAACCTCAACTAACCTCAGTCAAAGACGCAACCATCATCCTACTTTAGAGGGAGAGTGAGGTTGACACATAGGTTGGAGCACTTGAAAAGTCAGCTGAGATTATAAGTTAGTTGAGGTTATAAGTTAGCGGCATGATAGCTTATTGGAGGTAAAACTAGAAAAGAGGGATGAGTGTATAACGTTGCAAAGAGTGCGAAATCAGCTGTGCCTGTGGATCACTGTGTTGACAAAGAAAAGAGCCTGTAAAATACAAACTGTAACTGCAGGTAGCTAGCTAATGGTGCAATTCGAGTGTGAGTACTCTGCGAATCCCAGGCTCGTGTTGTAACCACATTATCTCAAGGACGCTTTGCAATTCCAGATCTCTCAAGAGCTACACAGAAGTGCATCGTGATGATGGAAATCACCGGAATAATTATTAATACGTGGTTTGGCCAAATGAGAGCGAGCTAGACGACTTGCCTTTTGGAGAAGACCAGATTCCACCGTCACTGTTCCATGATAATTCAGGGGACTGGATTCACGTTGACCATAATCAAACGTTTGGTGGTTTGGGGATCATTGAGTTCAAGGTGGGGTACTGTACTACTTGTGCAGGTGAGTTGAACTTGGCTAACCTTGACGGAGAGGGTAATGAGCTCTTTCAAAGAAAGAGACGTGAGTCTCCGTTCGCCTCTCATTGTGATTGCTACACAAAAAAGCACCATGCCGTAGAGGATTGACCAATTTTCAGTTGTACTCTTGTGCTGATGACTATCTCCAACTATGCCATGTTGTAAAGTCCACAACTTGTCCTGGTCTTTGGCAATTTTGAGGTAAATTTGGAAAATTAAACAATTTGGCAGAACATCGGTTTCTGTGAAGAGAAGTAGAATGAGGACATAGAAAATGTAATCTGTGAATTTGGTAATGCTATCATGATTTGCAGGATCATGTTCTTGTTCTTCCTATCAGAAGTCTATTTTTGTTCGTTCTTTTCTTCAGGAGCACCGATTTCAGTCATGAAGGGGTATGTCAATTACAGGATGATTTTGATGAAATGGGAGCCCATGTATTGCTGTGAAAGTTCATTTGTTGCGGTCATTTTTGGGTGTTTCAATCTTTATTGGTACTGCTTTCTAATTGTCGATCGATCCATCAAGGGTAACAACTAAAATGGGCATTGACGCAGCTCTTGATTAGGGGACATAACCTTGTCCTTTCTAAGCAATTTTTTCCTACCACCTCAACCTTACGGGACGTTAAATTTTTAAAATCACACCTGATAAGGAAGATAAAATTCTAGATAATAGTATGATGTTAACAAGAATATCTCGTCTCTCCGCTGTTGAGGACAAAAGCGCCATTTTCATACCTCATTGGATCAGAAAAAAATCTGAGAAAGAATAAAATTACACACCAATGAAAAGAAGAAAGTGTTTCCTACAACACAGGCTAGTTTAGATACACATAAAGTTTCTATTCTTATGTACAACGAGGTCATGTTGGCATTGAAAAGAAAACCACTTGACAAGCTCCTCCACCTCAACCAACCCCATATGAGGGGGTAGATATCAGTACACAAAGTCCCGTGACGATTATCGGAAATAAGATTATCACGATTAGTTTGCATGAAACATTGATCGCTGCATGAGTTGAGATCCACGTTGAGGTCGAGCTAGCGTGGCATAATTCAAGGCCTTGATGCTATCAACTTCTCTTTGACACCACTCCGCGGTTTAGCTGAGCTTGTTGCGTAGATCCCTTCATGGATCGTCAGCTCAGATCTGCCAGCGACTTCAAGCGCCTGCGTCCCTCAACCAACGGGCTCTTGCAGTGCAATCACGGGACCACTGCTTCAGTAATTCGCACTACAAACTCACCAGCGATTGGCATTCGAGGAGGTTCAACTCCGTCGGTGCCACAAGATAATGTTCGTGATTGGCGAGCCGATAGCTGCAGATTAGAATCTTCTCATGTAGACTGGGCTGTAAGTTACGTGAGAATCTTCCATAGGAGAGGTCATTCTCTTCAGTGGTTGGATGTTTGCAGCAACATTAATCTCAACATATCAAACGAATATGGACCACGACTCAAATGTCAATGTAGTGCATTGCGTTCAGTATCTGATACTAGAATTGAGGGGTCTAAGCAACGTCACAAAGCTAAGTCTAAAGCTGCTTTTATCAAAAAAGTTACATTTAGCAACACCAGGGGGTGCTATTGACGTTGCTTAGACCCCCTCGATTCTAGTAGTGATCTCGAAGGTCTTGTCGGCGACATTGAGGACAAGGCACTTTGGGTTCCCATGCTTCGAGTATCAAATCGGATAGTCCTTTTTCTCCGTCTCGATATACTCTTTCCAGGCCAAATAATGATGGTTATCAACTTGCCGTCGTAAACAAAGAACATCTTGTTCAAGAGTCCAATGCGACCAAGATTGGCAAGTAAACGACTCTTGAAAAGTTTGTCTTCCTTTCACCACAAGGGCTTCCACTTGCTCCTCATCTCCTGCATCGCTTCCATCTCACTTCCATCTCCTTTCCTTTATTGTTTTTCTGCTCGATGCATAACGCTGCAGACCCAATTCGATAACCATATGCGAATGCATTCTTGAGCCGGTTTATGTGAGCTACGAGTGCCGGCCAACCAATCTCCATTGCTTCCAATCGACACAGTTAACTCTGAAAGGTCTGAGAAGCCACATTTGGGTTGCAACATGATGTTTTCTGTTACAGTATTTGACATACAAGGTGTAAGATTTTATGTATACATAGTTAAAAGAGTTTGTATTTGTGTTGAGCCCAATCCAATGAGATATGACAATTTTAATTTGAATCATTATTCCACCTGCTACATGGTTCAGATACTGAAATGACCTCCAAATGAAAAATGCTAGTTGAAGAATCTTCAATCCAAAGGTGTATGTCTTGCAAATTTTTAATACATGGTTTGTATGTTAAGAGAATAAATACCTGACCGTATATATGGTCCTCCACTAACATTTAAGGATTATGGTTTCTTCATTTTGGACTTCTCGACATCGGGATGTTGGCGCATCTACTTCACCACGGCATAGAAATCCTTTCACCAAACGTCTGTTGCATTGAAAATTTGAATCCAATGATGTATCATGCTGCTTTACCGAGGTCCGAGCCCCAAAGGCAGAGTCATCCTTAACCCCTAAAGGACGACGACCTAATTCGCTCTAAAACCAGTCCAAAACTGCCACTTTCAAAAAGAGACATGAAAATCACATTTTAAAGTGAATTTCGGATTTTCAACCATAAGATCTTAAAATAGACTTCCATATAAACATGCCATCAAATTTTGGTTGCAATCCACCGCACGGATTGATAGATTTTAGTGTTTGAAGTCAAAACAATGGTTCATTTTCATCCCTGCGTTGAGTAGATCAGCTGACTTTGACTTCACTTTGTATCAAATTTTTGCATTGTACAAGGTCTAAATCTTTTACCATTGTCTTAAGCATGATGTTATTTCCCAACACACCAATTTTTAGAGGTAAAAAAGGGGTGTAGCATATTCAAAACAAGTGTGCAAGGAGTGGAGGTTCAAAAATTGTCATTTCACGTTTTGTTTTTTTGTGAACTACGTATGTATTCAAATGATAATCCAAACGGTCAATAAGAATATTTTCACCATATATTGTTGTTGAAAAAATAAAAAGTGAAAAATATGAAGATCTCTAGGTTTTATGAAGAAAAGATGAAGTTTTTTCCCCCGTTGCCCGACAATGTGTGAAAATGTTTGACTTGGAATAAAATGCCTTTTTACACTAAAGACAAGATTTTTTTTTGAAAATTTCTAATTAAGGAAATATTATTTATATGTGTGAAAATCTCAATGTCAATAGAAACTTTTGTCAAAAATTTTGGAGGTGCCTGAAGTCCCACTTTTGGCTTTAAGTGGTACTAACTTTCAAACCACAAATCCAAAAATAAATAATAAAATATCTCCACGAAGCTCTTATCAGATCCTATCTTGAAAAAAAATTCAATTAAAAAGGATTTTTTTTCGAATTGTAGGTACATGCCCGAAATCCAAAATGACCCCGGGGGGAAGTTTAGTCCTTTAGGGGTTAAAATCCCTTCCCCAGTAATGCCGCCATCATCGTCATCGTTGGAGACATACTGGGTCGCATCATGATGGCCACTATCATCGCTAGCTCTGTCACCATCTTTACCTCCAATCCATGAGCACTCTTTCTGAGAAGGCCTTCTGTCAATACTATTCCGCTTTTCCGCTATCCTCTTCGTGGCTCGTTACTTCAACGCCATGTTGACAGAAGACCTTCTCAGATAATAACCAATTCTTTATTTCTTATATCGGTCACATTGTTGACCAACCTATTGCTTCAAACTATAAAAGTACTTGTTTGTGTATTACTAAAATGTAGAAGAATTTACCTTTTCTTGTTTTTCATGTCTAACTTGACTTGCCCTCTTTGAAAAGGCTCAAAATAGTAAAGAAAGTAAATAATAGGTATGCTATGAATGATAAGATAATCCATGCTTCACATATGTACTTGCATATATCAATATAATTTCTAAAACAAAAATTTGTCAATAATTTTTTTAAGGATTTGAAGTCAAAATTAATATTGTTGAAACATAATTATTTGTTAATGATTGTTCATAACAGTTCACTAGTGAAGTTCAATATAATTTTCATCCTCCTTAGGGAGCAACTACGCTCTATACACCTACAGACAGAAAACAACTAGTATACAACTAAACACTACAAAGTTATCAAAGAGTATATATAGACTTAGGTTTCATCCAATGGATGATAGTCATCACGCTAGCTGCTGAACTTAGTTATTGTCCAGACTACTTCACTAATCGTCAATAGAACTTCACTAAATATCATTAGAAGTTTACTAAACGTTAATAGAAGTTCACTGCTCGTGAAGTTCAATATAATTTTCTAATTTTTTTTTGAATAGACTCAATAGTTTAGTAGTAAAAAACTTTAATATTATAGACTAGAGTGTTACTCGTGTCCTCCGGACACAACATTTTTTTGTGTTGAGTCCCCACCTCCCCGTCCTCTAGCCCTTTCCCTCCAATCCATCGCCCCCCCCCGTCCTTGTCCCCTTGTCCCCCGTCCCCCGTCCCCATCCCCGTCCCCATCCCTGTCCTTTTATCCAAAACCCTAACTTGTACCCGTGTCACCCGTGTTACCCGTGTCCTCTGGACACAATATTTTTTTGTGTACAAAAAAATGTCCCTCCAATCCATCGTCCCCTCCCCGTCCTTGTCCCGTCCCGTCCCGTCCCGTCCCGTCCCGTCCCGTCCCGTCCCGTCCCGTCCCGTCCCGTCCCGTCCCGTCCTTTTATCCGAAACCCTAACTTCTAGCTTTTCATTTGATCCAAAACCCTAACTATAGTTAAACCTTGATAAGTGTTACCTCGATAAGTGTTAAAACTCTATATGTGTTATGGAGATTTCCGCTCCCTTAAAATTAAGACTAGTAAGTGTTATGTATTAAGTGTTATGCAATGTCGCGCTCCCGACTTTGTTAATTTTACCTCGGTAAGTGATAAGTTTCCCAAAAAAGGCTTTTTGTAATAGCCATCGCTTGGGGGGGGAGATAATTTTGAGGTAAAGAAATAGTTTCTAGTTGCAAAGTGACTCTAGATGTTTATTCTAGAAACAAACTGATAGGTAGATGTATTTTTAAATACATAAACTAATACAAGTTTAGGGTTTATAAACTTAAAAGTATACTTATCTTTGAAGCCTAATGTAGGTTCAAGATTGAGGGTGTTACAATTAGAGTTTTTGCCTCCAAATACAACTAGTCGTTTCTAGCCTATGGATGTAGGGATCATTGCATCATTCAAAGCTCAATACAGGAAGTTATTAATTCATCATCAAATAGATGTATTTCAACTGGCAAGAGTTTTGCGATTGATTTGTACCAAGGTGTGACCATGCCTGAGAAGGCTTAGCATGCTTGGAGTGACTTCAACAACAATTCAAAATTGTTGGAAACACACATGAATTCTTTCAGTTCTTGTAGAAAATGAAGTCCTTCAAGAGCAACAAAGGAAAGAGGTAGAGGAGGTTGCTGCTGTATTGGAACAACTAAGTTTGATATCCTCTGAGATAGAGACCTCTAACATGAATGTTCAAGAGTATTTAAATTATGACCTCGAGTTTGATTTGAATAACCCTTATCAGCCCACTGATGAAGAAATGATTGAAATGCTTCCATCTCAACAACAAGGTAGTGAACACAAAGATAGTGATCTTGATGAAGCTAATCCTCACGATATAGTAGAAGAAGTTGTAGGCTTTAAAAATATAGGTAGTGCTTTTCAAATTTTCAAGAAGTTTTTGGAGCAAAGACCTAATGACACCATGTTATCTATTAGGAATATTGCAGCACTAGAAAAGGAAGTAGAATCTTGGCGTGTAGCAGAAACTCGCCAAAGTACTATTGATTCATTCTTTCGACGGATTTAGATGAATAATGAATTAATAATTTGTAATTTCATCCATTTTTTCTGTAAATGTTATGTTTTTACCTTTTTAATTCTTCTAAGTGTTATTTTTTATAAGTCTTACAAATCACCGGCATCACCCTCTATAAGTGTTATGTGTTACTAGTGTCTAAGTGTTAACCAAAAGTATGCTCCCAACCCCTAACACTTATCGAGGTCTTGTTGTATTAGCTTCTTATCCAAAAGCGTTTTTCACCGACGCGTTCATCGACTTGACGGACCGTTTTCATCCGACGCGTTCATCCATCAGACGGATTTCTCATCCTATATTCTTTTATAATATTATAGATAATTTTGTATTGAAATAGATTTTTGTTTTTTTTGTTTTTTTCTTCTATATAGGCATTTTATCCATTTTTCACTTGACCATAATTAAGGTTTAACCTTTAAACGTCAATAGAGAACAATATATATAGAGACGTATTTTATTTTGTAGAATACAAAAATGTACTAAAGTTTAGCAAGACTTACATCTTCAGATTGATAATTCTTTAGTCAACATCTTCCATTTGAAGGTCATTTCAATATCTCAACCTTATCATGTTCAAATACAACAATATACATGTAGAAGTCCATTTATACTACTACCCAACAATACATATTGATAATCCCCTGCTTATTATACTCAAGACCCAACAACTCCAAGGTTGTCATAAGGGACGAATCAGAGTCATTCGGTGGGCAAATCTCACGGACGAATCAGACCGGATGGACAGACAGACTGGACGGTTTGTTCATTGTATACATGGTAATTTATTCAAGGTTGAAATAGTTGGCTGTAAATGACACGTCAGTATGTGACATGTCGTTCCAAAGCGAACTAAAGTCCACTGTGGACGCCTTCAACATTGAACAAGCGTGGACGTTAGCAATGGGGCAAGGACGTCCTTGCCTTGATGTCTCTACCCAACCCAATCTTCTTATCATCAATCTTTGGATGGCCATAACTTATTCTTAAATAATCCAAATGAATCGTATGAGGTACTTTTTGGCATCTACAAAAATCTAGATGTCAAAAAACACCTTACATGCTTGATTTGGACTATTTTGAGTGAAGTATGGCCATTTCAAAGTTCTGAATGAGGAAAAGAGTTGGTTGTCCCCGCCCTAACATCATCGCCCTCACGTCCCATACTATGCTTATTGAATTAAATGTATTTCATTCCCATCGGTTACTCCCTTTAGGCATTTCTCCCATTAAACTTTATCATTTTGTTGTCTTTCACTACCACTTGTGACTTCCCCTTTCCTTCTAAATAAATCTATTGTAAGGATGGTATTAAGGGATGGAAATGAAAGACATTTAATTAAATAAGCACAATATGGAGGTAGAAGGAAGGTGGAAGTGATAGAAAAAGACAATAAAATAATAAAATCTAATAGGAGGGATGGGAGTAAGGGATGGAAATGAAACACATTGAATTAAGTGATCAAGGTATGGATGTAGAGGGAAGGGGGAAGTGGTAGTGGAAGATAACCAAATAATTAAATCTAGAGGAGGGGAAGGGAGTACGACCTTCAAAGTCAAACCTCAAACATAGAGTTCCTTCCCACATATTGACAAATACAAAATCGTTGTCATTAATGGAGAATGTCAAGATCTTATCGAACTTAAAAATAATAGCCAACTGCCATTGATGGCTCCTCCAATCCTTGGGAGAGAGGAATGGCCTTGGTAAGGCCTAAGCCAAGTTTTGCAAGGGTTAAGTAAGGGACTTACCTTCAAGGCGGGGAGGTGAGGGCGGGGATGTTAAGGCGGGGGACGTTAGGGCGGGGACAACCCATTCTTTCCCTCATTAAGAACTTTGAAATGGCCATAATTCACTCAAAATAGACCAATTCAAGCATATGAGGTGTTTTTTGACATCTAAGTTTTTTGTAGATGCCAAAAAGTATCCCATATGATTGATTTGGTTCATATATGAGTAAGTTATGACCATTCAAAGATTTGTGATATGAAAATTAGGTGGGGCAGGGACGTCAGGGGACATTAGGGTGGGGTAATTAGGGCGAGGAGGTCAGGGCACGGACACCCAAGTCTTCTCCTCATCTGGAACTTTGAAATGGCTATAACTCACTCAAGAATAATCCAAATCAACCATATGAGGTGTTTTCTAACATCTACATTTTTGTAGATGCCAAAAAATAGCTTATTATATGATTGATTTGAATCATTTATGAGTAAGTAGTGGCCATCCGAAGATTGGTGATAAGAAAATTAGGCGGGGCTAGGACGTTAGGGCGGGGACGTCATTGTAGGACTCATGTGTGGGACGGAGACGTCATCGCGGGACAAATGAGGGGACGGGGACGTTGTGGAGGGGAGGCGTTGATGTCATCTAGGAGCCGTGTGACGTCCGTCACGTCCCAGCCCCACCAAGACATCTCTGCACAACATTCCGCATGGCGATTACGTAACGCCAACGTGGCAGCTGAGTGGACTGTGGACCGTTGGGTAATCAACGTTGCCTGTTTTTTACCTTATAACTTACAAGTTACTAAGGAGTCAACCATGTTTGACTCTATTGGACAAGGCGGGCGGGCGGACGGGCGAATCAGATGTTCGTTTGGTTTGACAACCCTGAACAACTTTACTGTCACATGTTATGTTTGAAAACCAATTTTGAACTAGTGACAATGGCCTATCTGGGGAAAAGTTACAACACCTATACTCAATACCAAAATTGACCAAACCAAGGCCTCATTGGCTTTAATTACTAAAGGACAAGTTGTTTAAAGTAACCAACGAAGTGGTTTGACTTATGAATTGAGAGAGATACAAAGGTTGCAGTGCAACGAATTTATACTAATTGCAAAGCCTAACGCTAAACCTAACGCTAAACCTAAAACAGTAGTTCTATGAGGTCAACGAGATCTGTCAACACCCCCCCACGAGTGCAGAACGTGAACTACTCTTTTGTGTGTGTAACAATACAAGAAGGGTTAAAAGGAGGAGATGACATTGGGTCATCTACGCTCGCTGGAAGGAAACTGAAACCCTGATTTAATGTGTCTTTGTACAAGGGCGGTGTGGGATTTGGTAGGTACAAGAGTTGGGAGAGGGCAATAGCTTATCTCAACTATGAGTTTCACAGGTGGGAGAGATAACACCTAAAGTGCCTCTATGTTGCTCAAATTTGATGCGGGGGAGGGCTTTTGTAAAAATGTCCGCCGGTTGATCGTGAGTGGAAATATAATTTAAGCGAATCTCCCCCCTCAAAAGCTTCTCCCGTATAAAGTGGTGGTGGACCTCAATGTGCTTGGTCCTTGCATGGAAGACGGGATTCTTTGCCAATTTGATGGCGGATTGGTTATCACAATGAACTGAAATTGGCAAAATGGCGTTTAAATCGCAGTTGATGTCGGAATTGCTAAATGACAAGGGAATGCGAGAAGGGGGTTTAGAATCTGAGTGAAGTTCTTGTAAAAGTCGATAAAGCCATGTGGCTTCAGAAGCACCAGTGGATAAAGAGATATACTCCGATTCAGTGGAGCTTTTAGACACCGTGGGTTGACGCTTGCTTTGCCATGTGATAGCGGATCCTGCAAGGATAAAGCAGTAGCCTCCAGTAGATTTGCGGGTTTCTGTACACGACGCCCAATCGGCGTCCGTAAAACCTTGTAAAGGTTTAGTGTCATTTCGTGCATAAAAAAGTCCGTAGTTGGCAGTTTTTTTTATATATCGCAAAATATGGAATACCGCATCAAGATGTGCAATCTGTGGATGAGACATAAATCTAGAAACATTGCTGACGGCATAGGCGATGTCCGGCCGGGTGGTAGTAAGAAAAATCAATTTACCAACAATTGTGCAGTAATTTGTAGTGTCCGTGCTAGGAGAGCCCATGTCGGTTAATAGAGTTAAACCGGAGGGAAGAGGAATGTGTTCAGGTCGACAATCATCCATACCGTGATCGCGAAGGAGTTGGAGGGAATAATCGGTTTGGTTTAAAAAAATACCGTCTGGAAGGGATTGAAATTCAACACCGAGATATCGTCGAACAAGTCCCAAATCAGAAATGTCGAACTCTGCCGTTAGTTGATCATTAATCCATTGAATTTCATGATCATCCCCCCCTGTGAGAAATAGATCATCAACGTAGATAAGAAGGATGGTTTTGTTACGTCCGTTGCCTTTGTAATAAAGATTGTGGTCATTTTCGCTACGGACAAAACCTCGGGAAATTAGAAAGGAGTGGATACGTTCATACCACATTCTAGGACTTTGTCGGAGGCCATAGAGGGCCTTTTGTAATTTACACACCAAGTGTTCAGTGCCAGGTTCGATAAACCCCTGCGGTTGTGCCATATATACCTCATCTGGTAAGTGACCATAAAGAAATGCCGTCTTTACGTCCAAATGATGGATTTTATGGCCCAATTGAGATGCACGGGCTGTCAACGCGCGGATGGTGGACCATTTGACCACTGGCGCAAATATCTCGTCAAAATCAATACCGTGGCGTTGTTGAAAGCCACGTGCAACAAGACGGGCTTTCAGGCGAGGCTTTTGTCCAGGTAGAGCTGTTTTGGTTTTGTAAACCCATTTTGCGGTAATGGCTTGTTTTCCTGGTGGTAGTGGTACTAAGTCCCATGTGCGGTTTTCTTGGATAGAAGTGATTTCTTCTTTCATAGCTTGTACCCATCCTGGGTGTTGCGAGGCTTCTCTGAAGGTTAGATTGTCCCCTTGAAGTTGTGGAGCATCCTCGGTTAAGCAAAGGTCAAAGTTCTCGGGAGATACAGAAAGAATGTAATCATCGAGTTTGACGCTCTGTTTACGAAAACGAGTTGAGCGTCGGGGTGGATGATGGGCAATATCAAATTCAGGTGTAGGCAAGTCTTGAGAAAGCTCTGAAGAAAGATGAGGGTCGGGGCTGGAATCGCCAGAGTCATCCATCGTTGGAAGACTGGTAGGTACCATGTGGCTGTCCGAGGTCATAGGAACTGGATTTAAGGTCCTCTCTACAGGTTGAGAAACCGGTTGATTGCGAGTGGCTAGAGATCCTGAGGGGCTCTCTACAGATTGTAACCTCGAAGGCTGACCATCTCTGGCTGGGACAATAGGGGGGCACATACCGGGATTAATGACTGGGGTGTATAAGCCAGATGGTGAGGTCCTAAAAGATATTGGAGATAGGGGAGGGTTCTGTGCAGGTTGGCCAGAACTTTCTACAGGCTGAGTAAGGACTTGTGAAGAGTTCAGATGTAAGAATTCATCAAGACCGTGATAATAGTCCTTAGGTGGGGAAGGATATGTGGATGGTAGCCCAAATATGGTCTCATCAAACTTCACATTTCGGGAAATAATAATTTTTCTACGTAGATGATCAAAACATCTATATGCTTTGGATTGATCATCATAACCGACAAAGGTGGAAAGAAAGGATTTAACTTGGAATTTGTTACTTGGATGACTATGGATGTAAGAGCGACAACCAAAAATCCGAAGGTGAGAAATGTTAGGTTTCTTACCGGAAAATTGTTCGAGGGGAGTTGTAGCTTTGAGCGCTCTGTGTGGCATGCGATTTGCTACATAGTTTGCTGTGCGCACTGCTTCCTCCCATAAGTATGTGGGCAATTTTGCTTCAAATAAGAGTGTCCGCATTGTCTCACATAGGTGCCGATTCTTCCTTTCGGCGACACCATTTTGTTGTGGAGTATGTGGGACAGTTAATTGCCTTCGAATGCCATTGCGAAGACAAAATGTCATAAACTCTCGAGATAAATATTCACCTCCTCGATCAGTGCGGAGACAAGATAGCTTTTGGGAGGTTTGTCTCTCCACCATGTGGAGAAACTCACAAAATTTCTTGAAGGTATCACTCTTGATAGCTAAAAAATATACCCAAGACCGCCGTGAGAAATCATCAATAAAAGTCAAGATATAACGTGATCCTTGAAGAGAAGGATGTGGAAACGGTCCACATAAATCTGAATGTACAAGCTCAAGTGGACGAGTAGTAGTGGTCAAGCTATGTCTTGGAATTGGTTTACATTGATGCTTTCCTAAGATGCAAGCTTCACAAGTAGTATGGACTTGTTTCAATGCCGGGAGCCCATGAACAAGACCTTGTCGGGACATATTTGCAAGAGATTGATAATTCAAATGACCCATGCGTTGATGCCAAAGGTTTGAGAGAGGTTTGGAGGTTGTAGCTACATTGGCTGAGGTTTCCATATACGATATAGGTGTTCTTGGAGTCCCACGTAGAGATTTATTCAAACGATATAAACTGTTTGCATGTGTGCGTGAGCCTGTAAGAATCACTTGATTTAAGTTTCCACGTGCAAAAACCCAACAATCCTTTGGTCCAAATAATGTGTAATGTCCTGCATCTGCTAATTTTCCAATAGAGAGTAAATTTTTGCATAACCCAGGGACATAGAGAACATCATAGATGGTTTTATTTCCAGATAAGTTGACAACACCTTGTGCCGCCACTGGCAAGGCACGACCACTTGCAGTAGTGATCTGAGAATTCGGTCCACTCCTGATGTTTGATAACAGTCCCTTGTTGCCTGTCACATACGTACTTGCTCCGCTATCCAAGAACCAGTTTTCTGAAGAAGGATAGTTCATTACCTCTGCTGCGTAGATCTCATGGACTTCAAGTTCGTCAAACTCTTCTGAGGTGTCTTGGGTTTCTGCAACATGAGCTTGTCCAACTCTGGTCCACGTTGAAACCTGTAAACCTTGATTGAGTTCCAGATCACGAATCTTGTTCTTCAAACGTCGGATCTCGCACTTGTCCGCCCAGTGATCAGGTGACCCACATTCATGGCAAAAATCGCTACGAGAGTAGGAATCCGGGCTGAGGTTTGATTTCCCTGCAAGCTGCTGCCGCGATCGGGGAAGCCCG